>JBCEWC010002989.1:0-31956 GCA_038996855.1 Solanum aculeatissimum | reverse complement strand
TCACCCCTTGCTTCTACATTTTTATAGGTTATGCGCTCAGATCTTTGTGATACTCTCTCTTCTCTTTTTATCCGAGGTTTTCTGTGGAGATTAGTGAGGTAGTCATTTGTCATATCAGCGAGCCTCATCCTCCTATTTATGATCTTGTTCTAATTTAGAGACAACATCATTTGAGACTTGTATTTTTCTTTCAAATCTATTGCAACACACTAGAGACTTGTGCACGTGACAATCAGGTTTTGGAATTTTTTTTAATTAAGTTGACTTATATCTGCAGTTAAGCTTTTATTCCGTATTTTATTATTATAATTGGGTTTTAGGCTGACTTGTCTTGGTGGGATAAGATGAGTGCCATCATGTTCATTTTTGGATAGTGACAGATGGTATCAGAGCCCCAGGTTCATAGGTCTCACGTGTGTACAAGCCGAGTCTAGTAGTGTCTCTAAGATCGATATGGAGACGTCTATACTTTTCTTCGAGAGGCTATGGAGACTATTAGGAAACTTTCTTTTGTTTATTCTTTCTCCATCGTTCGTCCTTGATTCAATGTGATTCTTATCACTTTATTTCATTCCCTCTCACTTATAGAGATGATTAGTGTTTGGTTCTGCATGTGAGTAGTTTGTGGGTTGTATATGTCATGAATGTTAGATTTGGTACTAAAGTGTAAGTGATATACTTTTTAAAAAATTAAAATTCTCGACGATTAGAAAAGATTGAGTAAGGTGATGACTTGATGTTGCCCTTTGAGGATATTTGAGTGATGAGGTCAAACAGTGAATTGAGGGATGTCATGAATGTGTTATTCTTTTGGGATTAGTTATCCAGAAACACAAACAATATTGATGTAGTATATACGATATCGAAAGTGATTCGACAATTAAAGATGGAAGTTAAAGAGATAGCTAGATATTGAATTCTGTAAATCTTAAAACTACTATTACTAAAGTGTCATAAGATGTATGGATTGCTTAGATAATGATAAGAATGAATTTTTGCCAATGAAGGTCAGAATCTGTATTATGCTTTCATAGATTGAGTGAATACTAGAGAGGATGATGATACAACTATCACAATGACACCGATGCTTACTTGGTTAGAGTTATGGAGTGTGTTACTTTTTTTTTCAGCGACTAAATTTATGAAAAAAAATGTATTACTTAGGATAGAGTCATGATGGATTGGATAATATTTTGTAACTATTTGATGGGTAGAAGTATGCAGGCTAGTTTGTACTACTTTCTTGATAGGTACAATGAGTTCTAGTGGTGGATCTAATGGAATGTTACAATGGTATATGAAAACGGATATGTCAATTGTCAAGTGTGAATACTAACTACTTAAGGAGTTATTAATGTACCACAGGCTCATTCAATAAGATTTAATATTGCATTCGTATTTGAGAAATCAACTAATTTGTTACTCTTGATGCTTGGGTTAAGCATTATTTATAAGAAAGATTTTACTGGTGGATCTTTAGTACAATTAATGCATTTAGATTGTGAGGTGTATTCGGGAATTCTGAATGAGGACTATTGATTCATAATAAGATCCAAGAGAGTGGTGTGATATCAAAATATTAAGTGGATAATATAAAAATGATAAGCTTATGTGTAAGAAAAGCCCCAGTGAATATACTTGTGCAAAGTCAATTGAAAATTTTAGTAAGAAATTGTATCAAAAATTGAGTTAGTCCTTTAAATTTGACCGACATAAAAGGTTTAGGTGTCATATCAATGATGAGATTAACCTTGAGATGATGGCAATGACTATAGAGCATAATGGTAATAAGAGTTCGGGATGGATTATGATCAAAATGCAATCATATGATAAGGACTTTTTTATTGAGTGAATTCTCAGTATGATAAACTCAATTTGCAGGTATCAAAATTTACATTTGCTATTATTTAATGTGTAACGTGATCATAAGAAAAGATGTAGAATGTGTTGTGATACTGCTTTAATAGAATTGAAAGGAGTTAGAGTGATAAATGAATAAATTAAGATTATTGAGATTGTTCAATTATGATAGATGACTTATGGGGACACTGCGATATAAACCTATAGCTTTACATGATTATTGAGATTTTTGAGGGGGTTGAAATTACTCTATTAATAGGACTACATAGATTATTGTGATGTGTTACATAGAAACTTGATGATGACTAGAAGTTATATGCTTATGGTATACAAAATTATTAAGGTGATTGAATCTCTCTAAGTTTTGGTATGGGATATATGATGATTTGAATAGTAGTTGAAATTTGGTGTGTGAAAGATGACATGAAATTGACTTTAGGTATATAGTTAAATAACTTTACGTCGATGAGAAAAGTACTATCAGATTCAAAATCAATGCTATCAGCCTTGGGTATGACTTATATAAGAAATTCTTAAATAACAAGAGAGGAATTCATAGTTTGAAATATTCGAAGGTGACAATGTGTTGCTAATAAGACTTTGATACTAGTAACAATTTGAGAGAATGGTAAATGACTAGTATGACTATGATATTTTGTTAGTATTAAGAGTATTGTCTTTGATGCAGTACCATGAGGAATATATAAAGTTTGATAAATTAAGTATGTGTACGATTATTGGAGACCAAACAGGTTGATTGTGAGTAGATAAAAAAAAGATATGGTCAGATGAGTGCAAATGTTAGATTGAGGCACTATGAAAGGAGTATCTTGTATCATTCGACCTTAATTTTGTGCATTCTTATGTGATTACTTACTTCATTATAGGCATGGTTTAGAGTATTACTTGCTGCCTATTCCTACTCATGTCTTCACTTTTGTAGACGGATCCTTAGTGGTGGATTGGATGAACTGATCGTGTAATTTTTTCTTGATAAGATAAGATACTTGTGCAAACTCGATTATTTCAATTATGACAGATTTAGTATGCTTTGGGATAGTTAAAGTATACAAGTGGTTTTACACGCACAACTGTGCTTATGTGAATTTATAGGAGAGCTACTATGGATACTTATTGTTGTCCAGCAGTCTTAAGATCATCGCGTCGTTGAGGTCATGTTCATACTGTGTATGATTGAATATGAGGCTTGTTGGGTCTAGCTTTATCGCTCTTAAGGGTTATTTCTAGTCACATCTATTGATCTAGTATTTTGATAGTGTTGTTAGCGCATTTGTATGTTTTGGTGTATCATTCGCTAAGTGGTTACTTTATCATTTTCTCTGTTGGGTCAGAGAAAAAAATTAATATTCTATGATTAGTATCCAGTATCTAAAGATAACATTTTATAACTTAAGCTCGTGGAAAGATCTGATTGTGAGAATCAAATCTTAACAAAGATCTGTGATGGTTTGCGCATTACGAGTGTGGGATGGTTGATTTAGGTTTGCTTGTGATTATGTTCGGTGTTGATTTAGAATTTTATCGTGGTTATGGTTTAGTGGATTGTTATTCAGATTGGGTTCATGGGTTAGTATGTGGCTTGAAAAGTACTTTTGAATTATAGATTTTCCAAAGTACGATTCGAAAGTTTAGTTCTTAATGGTTGATTTTGATGGAATGATTTAAAGCGGAGCTTATCTTCCTTCTCCTTATTTATGTTCAAGGACGAACATGATTTTAGTGGTGGATAATGTAATGATTCGTTAGGTTATTTTTAGAATAAGTCCACACTTTTTCATAAAAGATCCTTTTCGTAAATTTAAATTGAAAATTTTAGACTGTTTAGTAATTACGGTTATTTAGTTAAGAGATAATTTTAGATAATTAATTTAGTTGGTGGATTAAAATAATAATTTAGTTAACACCCTATAATATTTATCTCATATTTGTTAAAAATATGTAAATAGAATTTATCACTTTTAGTATATAAAATAAATAAGTACATAAGAAAAATAATAAATAAATAAACAAATAAAGAAAAAATTTAATAAATAAAATAAAATAAAAAGAAATAAATATATAAAAGTAATAGGGCTGCTGCGCAGCCCTGTGAAGAACATAAAACAGAAACGAAAATGAAGAATAGCAAAAAGAAAACAGACGAAGAATAAGTTGTGGGAAAGGAAAAGAAAGAGAAAGGGAGAGAAAAATTATAATTTTCATCTCTAAGCGTCAAGGTAATTATTTTCATACTTTATATTAAGTTTTCATGAGATTATGAATAGATTTTTATGGTAGAAACGTGTACAGTTTATGAAAATATAACCTAGGATTTTTAGAATAGAATCTTGATTTGGGGGTCGAATAACGATCCGTTTTAGCTGAAATTTGACATATAAGTTTATTTTATCATGGGTAAACATATTTTGCAAGAAATTTTTATGTTCAAATTCGTGGGCTCGGGGTGACTTTTTTTACTTGATTTTTGAACCAAAAATAAATATAGCAATATGGGTGCCATTAGATTTGTATTCTTATGTAGATTATGTATTTGAACACATTTTGATCATCCAAAAGCGTTGCAAAAGGCTCAAATTTAGAAGTTATTGTTTGATAAATTGAGGCAAGTGAATTTTCAAAACTTTGTAATTCTCGTAGAATTCCAAAATTTTCCTTTCTTCTATGTGTGATGCATGAAATATTTATAATATTATTTGGGTGATTAAATATAAATGTGAGTTGGTGTGGTATTGTAATACTTGAATTGAAAATGCGGTTAAGTGATGAGAATTCTAGATTGAGATATATTGTTGTGGTTGGTGATTATGAGTGGATTTATTTGTGGACTTCATCTTATGTTCATTCATTCGATGTCACACATACTTGAATTGGTGTTGGTTATTGATATGAGTGAGATAGTAAAAATTGGGCCTGAGGTCTTTGCCAGCGAGATTGTGAATATGACATGTTGAGAAAAGGAGATAATTGTGTCTTAATTGCATGCATCCTCATACTACATGTCATGATATTTTGAGAAATTGTGAAATTATTTTTAACACCCTTGACCACGAGTTAGGTGGCAAGGCGGCAGATACATTCTGATTCTTATCATGAGTCCTTGACCATGAGCTAAGTGGTAAGGTAGTTGATATTTTGTGATTGAGGTATATGGCATGCGAGGTCCCTATGGGTCCTCTTAGTCTATGGAGCCTTAGCTCGATGGGGGTATATACGACAAGTTGTGTGACAGTCTTGATACCACCTTGCATAAGCATTGCATCTTATCCTTGCATATTCTTGTTTGGCATGATATTATTCCTGTGATTGGTTGTGTTATCACTTGTGAGTTATGGCTTGTGATTTTAAATTATGGTATTGTGAACACTATCTTTATTATGTATTATGTGTTGCTGGGCTGGGCTAAAATTTCTGTGCAGGTTATAGTTGTGGAGGTTGGTTGGGGTGAAAGGAGTTTGTGTATTCTATTGGACTTGCTTTGTTTTGTTAGTTGACTTGTTGGGTACCGTGTGGTTGGTACTCACCCCTTGCTTCTACATATTTGTAGGTTATGCGCTCGGATCTTTGTGATACTCTCTCTTCTCTTTTTATCCGAGGTTTTCTGTGGAGATTAATGAGGTAGCCATTTGTCATCTCAGCGAGCCTCATCTTCTTATTTATGATCTTGTTCTAATTTAGAGACAACATCATTTGAGACTTATATTTTTCTTTCAAATCTATTGCAACATACTAGAGGCTTGTGCACGTGACAACTAGGTTTTGGGAGAATTTTTAATTAAGTTGACTTATATTCGTAGTTAAACTTTTATTTGTATTATTCTTCCATATTTTATTGTTATAATTGAATTTTAGGCTGACTTGTCTTGTGAGATAAGACGAGTGCCATCACGTCCATTTTTTGGTCGTTACAAAAAACACTCACTCTTCCAGAACTACGTTGTGACTTGATCCTCTTAACTGAGGTACGTAATTGCTTAGAATTATGTTCTAAGTTCAGTTGGATGAGTGTAAAAAAAACACTCACTCACTCTTCCTGCAGGTTGTGATCTCAAATCAAGCATGTAAGAAAATCAAAGTCTTCAAACTTTTTCAAGTTTGTAAGTTAAAGTCTTCAAGTGGAAGTTTTATATTCTTCATACCTTTAAATTAAAAATCATCAAGTCTGAAAGTTGGAATCTTCAAGCAAGTTTTTCTTAGAACTCTATAAATTGAAGCATTAATATTCACAATGTTTGCAAGTGGAGCTAATGTTATTTCCATTCTTGTCAGCCTATAAGTTATGAGTTGAGTTTGGACTATTAAGGCTCACAATCAAAGTAAATTCAAGTGGGAGAATGCAATGAAAAAGACATAAAGATACATGATGTAAGACAAGAAGAAAAAAATATTATTATCATAAATTGTCTAACATATCATCTAACTTTGGAAAAAATAAAATAAACAAAAGAAGGTAAAAAGGAAAATAAATCTAATCTAAGCATAAATTGTAGTTGAGCATTTCTTGACGCAAAGCCTCTAGATGCTCCTTCTTTTGTCCAAGACGATCGGACAAATCTGTGTCAGAATATGTATTGAATTCTTTGACTTCAAGTGTGGTGGCTAGATTGGCCTCTTCGACTTCATCCTTGACATTTGCTAAAAGGACTTCCAAAGCTTGTGCCTTTTTGCATAACTCTTTTATCTTCTTCTTCATATTACCCAACGACTGATGAAGGGAGGACACCACTCTAACCTTATTACCCAACGACTGATGAAGGGAGGACACCACTCTAACCTTCTCATACTCCTCAAACATGGAATTTGAAAGGAGTTCCTCTGCTACTAGGATCAACTCTTTTTTTGCTGCTTTTGAATCCATATCATGGAAAGTTGACCGTGCTTGGTCATATGAGTCAGCAAACTTAAAGAAGGAATCTAATAGCTTTATCAAAGGCGAGATGTCCACATCTTTGAATTTCATCTCTTTGATAATTAATTGGATTTCATATTTAAGAAAGGAAGCAGAATCCACATCCCATCTAGAGTGTTTTTCTAGAATAATGGTCCAAAGGGAATAAATAAAATTCTTTTAAGCATCTAAGATGACTCTCTTTCCATCAAATAAGGACACAAAAACTATGAGATGGTTGCAGACATTAGACTTTAAAGTGTATTTGACCTCATCACAGGGGATCGAAGTTGACCTTTTGCTTGCCAGCATTAAAAAAAAGAAAAAAGAAAAAAAGGATAAATAATTAAAAAGGGAGCAAACATATACTCGATAGGGAAAGTCTAAATCGTACCTTTTCAATAGGGGTTGTTATGGTCCTTGAAGAACTGTTTGTCGCATCGGGTGATTCAACCACAGGCGTAGTAGCATCTCTTAAATCATCTGGACATACCCGTGTTCTCTTCCAATAACGATCTCTGCTATTACTCTCACTCTTATATTGAAGAGCCCTTTTAAAAACTCGAGCAGCTTGAGTAGATGTCTTTTTTTTCAGCGCCGCTGGAGAAAGATGAAGTTTTCCTTTATTACGTTGTTGGGGCATCTTGAAATCCAAAGGAGGAGGTACATTAACATTAGGGACTTTGTTTATATGCACTTCGTCTGAACCCTCTAAGTGTACAAGAAGAGTTGGTCCAACAACATTCACTAAAGTTGGTAAATGATCACTAAAGAAATTCTCATGAGTCTTCTTCCACCAAGTCTGATAGGCAGATCATAAAGAATCTCCCACATTAGGCATGATTGAGGGAAAAATTTCTCGTGATAAAGATCGAATCATAGTACATATCCACCAAAATATAAGTTCCTTGTCCAATGAAGTACTGCGAATGTCATTCTTCATAATGCCAGGAATGTTCTGGTAGAATCCGAATTGATGACTGAAGCGATGTGGACTGTATCGATCAAGGATAAATGAATTTATGCATCTAAGGGGGATATAATTGAAACGGATACTCATTAAATAGCTCGATTCCAACTCTGGTGCACGATCTCTATCTACATAAAAGTAAGGGTACTTCTTATCCAGCATAGTAGAGGACCAAGCAACATTCTCTACATCATGAATACATCTCCTCGCATCATTTTTATCAAAATACCTTGCGGCCCCTTCTCTAGATTATACTACCATAGTAGGAATAAAGAGTCCATTTACAAATGAGAAATGAGTCTTGAAATGATTAGTGAGCCAACCATAAACATAATGGATGGGGAAACAGGATACAATTTGATTAAGTTAGGATACAGTTGAGATCTTATTCAAACCATTGTAGATATTGACCAACACTGGAATTGCGAGACTAACCCTTTTTCACTAGCCATCAAGCTTTCCATCTTAAAAGTCCCAAGACAAATAAAGTGGCCTTCTTTATTTGAAAGGACGAAAGCGTACAACTAACAAGATAAGAATGCTGCCAGATAGGTTTCATCTCTTTTGTCAGAGTTCACCCCGATCTCAAAGAAAACCTTTTCTTCAACATGTGACTATCTCTTTGTGTCAGGTAAAGTCCACTGGTATTATATGTCAATTCAAGATGAAAAGATTTCTCGTCCTGCCTCGGTGGAGCAGGTCCATACCTTAGGGGTTTCTTGCACCAAAACTCTATCCATTGGCTAAAAGATACCCTTTGGTTAGCACCTCAAAGATGATAAAAGGTTGCATTCAAATATTCACAAGTACGAGGAAGATATTTTACCTTCTTTTCATCAAACCTAGTAAGTTATTTGACCTCAGGCACTACTTCTTCATAAAGAGAATCCAAAATTGATAAATCTCCAAGGACATGTAAATCCCATAAAGAAGTGGATAGTTCCCCAATGGAGGTAAGAAGTGTGTTTGTTTTGGGGCATCAAGCTTCACAGAATGCTCGTAAAATATCAGAATTGCGATCATAAGTGAAAAGTGATGCATAAATAGCATCGTAAATTTGTGTCATGCCCAAAGCTTCTTGACACCTATCAAGTACATCCTCGGTCCAATCCCAATAGCCTGAGACATGGTGATACTCTCCCTCCACTATCGTGGTGTCTCCTCATCAAATCTCACCTTGAATTATGCGACAACCTAAGCTTGGAAGGGGAGTTGCAATGTTAGCATGATGATGATCTGACGCTTGGAGGGACCACAACTTGAGCAACTTATTGGAATTGTGAGTTTTCACTGAAGTCCAATTTGCCATATAAAGTGGGTTTTTTAAAGAAGACGATGGACTAGCATATTGACCAGTTAATGGAGTTTGAGTTAAGAATCTGATCTGCTCCGCCCCGTCTTCAATTTCGACTATGAGATACTTAAGTCTGGTTGAAGGAGAGATGTATTATCTGAAAATCACCATTTTTTCAAACTGCAAGAAATAGAAGAGGTCATTAGTGATAAACTTAAGCGTAAAATGACAAGAAAAATATATATAAACATAATCTTGTCAAGAAAAGCTCTTTGTCATTCTTAGGGTGGGAATACATATCCATTTTTTCACTAAGGACGTCTTCAAATAACCTTATTCTTAAGGCAGGAATGTGTATTCATTCCTTTGCGTGATAAGAATTATCATGAAATTACCTTATTCTTAAGGCGGGAATGCGTATTCATTCCTTTGCGCGATAAGAATTACCATGAAATTATCTTATTCTTAAGGCAAGAATGCATATCCATTCCTTTGCACGATAAGATTTACCATGAAATGACCTTATTCTTAAGGCGGGAATACGGCTCCATTCCTTTGCGCGATAAGAATTACCATGGAATTACCTTATTCTTCTTAAGGTGGGAATGCATATCTATTCCTTTGAGAGATAAGAATTACCATGAAATTACCTTATTCTTAAGGTGGGAATGCAGATCTATTCCTTTGCGCGATAAGAATTACCATAAAATTACCTTATTCTTAAGGTGGGAATGCGTATCTATTCCTTTGTGTGATAACAATTACCATGAAATTACTTTATTCTTAAGGTAGGAATGTGTATACATTCCTTTGCGCGATAAGAATTACCATGAAATTACCTTATTCTTAAGGTGGGAATACGGCTCCATTCCTTTGTGCGATAAGAATTACCATGAAATTATCTCATTCTTAAGGCGAGAATGCGTATCCATTCCTTTGCGCGATAAGAATTACCATGAAATTATCTTGCTTAAGGTGGGGGATGCGGATCCATCCTTTCACACCTTAAGGCCATCTTCTTGTGGTACAATATATTTTAAATTCACAACCCTGCAAAAAAAAGGAGAAAAAAAGAACGATACAAAATACACAAGAAAATAAAAAAATATATATACTTCACACTTGAATGCTCCACGTCTAAATTTAAAGATTGTTTGCGGAGAGGAACTCCAAATCTATGAATATTGATGCTAAAAGAATAAGGAGCAAGGTCTATTTATAGATATGAAGAAGGGGTGAGGAAATCCTTCTCCATAGATGACTATAACTCCTCTTTAAATGAGGAATCTAGAAAAAAAAGATAATTAGTACATCTTTTGGCCTATTCTAATTGGGAACAAGATTGTAGTTCCTTTCCTAGTGTCAATAGGAGAGGTGGAACTACAGGTGGCGGCCAAAGTGCCCCAACTTATCCCTTTTTAATGCAAAGGATGTAAATTGGTAAAAAATTGATATTTAAACGTCAAGAAAATAAAATTCAAATATCTATGGGTGGCGTCATTACCTTATGGTATTAAAAATCCAACGTGATTTATTCATAATACTTCAAGTCTAGTCTTAATAAAATATCTCGACAAGACTTAAAGTACATAAATTTTATAAAATAATTCAAATTATATTAAATTCAAAATATATTAGTCCAAAAAATAAATGTTGTAGACTAATATAATTGGGTTAATTAACTGAGTCCAATAAAATATGAATTTAATTAAAAGTCCAAATCTATTTATTTGGGCTATAAAAGATGACCCACTCTATTGGGTCCAATATCCCCTCATCCTAGAGACCCACTTGATGTCATATGTCAGATGACGTGGCATGCCAAGTCAAATAAAGAAGTCAATAGGATCATGCCATGTGTCAAAATGACATGACATTCCTATCTCAATCAAAGACCAATAAAAATGTGTCACATGTACAAGTGTTTTCGACCAATCAAATATCGTCATTTCAATTTAAAGGAAACCTAGTCCTATCATTTTTCCTGCGCCATATCACCTTAAATTTGATTGGCCAGAAGAAAGTCTGATTCCATCATAACTCCTCTATTTTACAACTATATATAGGGGTCCTCATAATTCAGAATTCACATCAAGAATTCTAACAAGAATTCAGAGAAAGCTCGTGGATCAAACGTCACAAATTTCTCTACAAGCAACAAGAATTCAAGAAATCAAGAATTCAAGTTCAATAACGCATCAAGATCAAGATCACCGGATTCAAGAACAAACTCAAAAGCCATTAGATTCAAGTACAAGTCGAGATCAAGTTCAAGAACAAATCCATATCAAGTTCAAGTTCAAGCACACATCAAGATTAAGTTCAAGAACGCATCAAGATCAAGCCCAAAAGTCTTTGAGTTCAAGTACAAATCAAGATCAAGTTCAAGAACAAATCTATATCAAGTTCAAGTTCATCAAATTCGTAAATCAAGATCAAGATCACCAGATTCAAGAACAAGCCTAAAAGCCCGTGAATTCAAGTACAAGTCAAGATCAAATTCATCAAGTTTCACAAGACTCAAGATTAAGCTAAAGAGCCCTTGAGTTTATATTTGAAAAGGCAAATCAGAGAATTCATAGAGATAGTAGAACTCTCTTCTTGAAACAAAATACTACAATTGTGGCAATATTTTTCGTTCCTTGATTAATATTTTCTTGACGCGAAATTTTATTGTCATACATCGCCATCTAATTATTTTTAAGGTAAATTTAGGATACCTATTCTTCTAAAGTAATGCTAAATTAACTCCGATCGATGGTCTACTACCTTATGTGATTCTAGGTAAGGGCTCTAATTATTCTAAAGAAAAAGTGTAAGGCATCTTTTAAGATCCGTTAAACATGATTTACCAACCAAACTTAGGTTAGTTAAAAAATATAAGACACTTTTTCAATAAGTATAAAACACATAAATGGTGCTATTTTTTAAGAAAAAGAAAAATAACAAATAGATAAATAAAACGTAAGTTTCAAGATTAAAATAATAAAATAAGTTGACTAAAAGAGTCTAAAGTACTAATGATGAACTTTTAATTTATCTCTTTAACTTAAAATAAATTTATGAGAAATTTTTTAGAAAAAAGTTGAATAAATATATTGTAGCTTAAGTAACAAGCTCAAAATATGTGAACGAAACGACTTAGTTGATTTTTTTTAAGAAAAAGGGATTTCTATGCTTATAAAATCGTAATTAGATTTAGTCTCGAAGGAAAACATAAATATAAAAAAATAACTAAAAAAATAAAAAATCAATTCAAATGCCCATCAAAGGAAAGTCTCAGTATTTTGAGAAAAAAACAATTGTGATTAACAACTTAAAACTAATCAAAAGTGTAAAAATTAAAACCAAATAATAAGTGTCTTACCAAGTTTAAAAGAGTGGGTCAAATTAAAAGAAAGTTTATTCATAAATTAAGATGTTTATTTAGTAGTTTATTTGAAAATTAAAGAAAAATCCAATTGTTTCAAATTTGAAAGACATGAATTGATTTCAATTAAAAAAAACTTAAGGACTATTAAAAATCTTAAAAGAAAATTTTCACTTTTCATTTAACTTATATGAGAAAGAGATCTAAGTTGAACAACACATGTAATTAAATAAATTAGAATTCAAGAGAAGATTAACCGCCAAACTTAAGTCAATTTAAAAATATACAAGCTTATTGAAAATTGATGAATATGTTAAAATTTGAACAACGTAAAATAGCGATTGAATGTTTAAAGTAATTGAGGAAAACAGAAGAGCTGAGACGTAGGAAAGTGAAAAATAATGCTCTTGACTTAATATTGGCCAAATAGTTAACTAAAATTGATGTAAAAATAGATCAAGTAATTTAAATAAACCACTATGAAGGAAAAATTATTTTGTGGAAAAGTGAGTTAATTAACCTATCAATTTTGTAAATCTTTTGAAAATTGATTCTTTAGATACGAGAAATTAAAAAATATGTAAGCCTTTTTTTTTCCATTTTTAAAGGTTTGAACAATACATAAAGTAAACTAGATTATGAGTTTCAAAAAATGTATCCCTTAAAAAATTGTTTAACTAACGTTCCCATATTACCTCTTCTAGGTTCAAACATATAGTCAATTAAACAAGCAATCACAAAAAGAGATAAAATAAATTAGTTAAACACAAGATGATAAGAGAGAAATATGAAAATTATTCTCTTTGTCCCCTCTAGTTTAGAGGTTCTTTAAGAGAAGAGGCAAATGAGTGACGAAGAGGATATGAAGATTCTATGATTTCTCTTGCCCTTCACACTTCTTTTATGCTCAAATAAGGAGGCAAGAGAGATGCGAGTGACACAAGTGTTAGATTTGGCAAAAACATTGAGTCTCAATACGAGACTCTTCAATTTCGGTGTTCATGTAAACAAACGAAAAGAGAAAATTATTAGTAAAAGGAACTAGATTTTTATAGGAATATGCAAGGTAAATTCATTAGAATATGAATCGTAGGATGACAAAGAAAGTAAAACTTCAAATAACAAATTCGTTTCTAGCAAGAGTTTAAGGAATTATCACTAACAACCAAATAGTCACTTTCTCTTAAAAAAAATACTACACTGGACTTGAAATATCGGTACAAGTTTAGAGAGAAATTTTAAGTAGCACAACTTCTTGAAATATCCTAAACATACAACATCTGCATATTAATGATTGTATAAGAATACCTTTAATCTAAAATATAAATGCAAGACTGCCTTTTGTCTATTGCATTCACAATGTTAAGACAAATGCATAACAATAATCACATTTTAGAATTACTCAACTAAAACAAGTCATCTGTTATTTTTTTTTAATTTTCAAAGTTGTATAGATCGAATATAGCTAGAATATACTATCTTTAAAATGTATGTGTCTTCTAAACCTTAAAAATTAGATTTTAGCCATTTATGGGGACAAAAAGTAGGATACCGTTTTTTAGATAAATTCATGTGTTACGAAATAACACATTCAAAGAATTGAGGCAAAATCACTTAAAAACATAAGTTTCAATTTATATATTACAATTCTTATAGGAAAGCAGAAACGCTATCACTATTTGTAAAGTTCAGAGAAAGCAACACAAAAAAGAAAAAAAGCATAATCCTCAAGAAATAGTTTATGCGCATCAATAAGTTCTAAAATATGATCTTAAATAAATTTATGTATTCATACAATGGATGAAACTAAAAAAGTGAAGTTGGGATTACTAACTGAGGGGCAGTGAACTAGAAAGTTATCGCCCTCGAATCTACTCCCGTTCTTCAAGTAAAGTTAGGCACAATAGAAAGAATTCTTTGTAAATAATATTCTAATGTAATAGTGTAGTGTAAAAACTTGTCAGGTGATTGTCTTAGCAAATCAGAATCGTTCTCCTTCAATTGAAGATATATCAGAGTATTTATGGCCAAGGCTTTTGGCGGGATTTTAAGACCGAAAGAGCCATCTGAAATCTTAAAAAATATTTGAGGCTAGTACAAAATATGACAGATTAGAGATCAATAAAATCGTCCTTTTGCTACAGATAATCTCCCAAAATAGTAATTTTCTTTTAAAAAAAATTTGAACGGAGAGTTATTGCATTTTGAAGCATGGAACAAGAAATTTTTTGTTGGACTTCTAAATAAAGAACAAACCTTTTGCTCGAAAATGGAGAAATAAAAACTGTTCATGGCTACTTCATATTGGAACTTTGTTTAAAACAGGAAATAGAGAAGACAGAGGTGCAGGTGGGCAACTGATTTGAAATGAGAACCCTAATTATTTGAGGCTTAAAAATGAATTGGGGCATTACCTCATTGAGCTTCTAATTTAATAATCATCAATACAATATATATTGTACGATACAAGTTAATAATTAAAATGTAAAAAGTAAATTACTAATGCTATGACATTCACCGTTAATAATTTAAAATATTGTATGCATATGTCAAGTTATAATTAATTTGATAAGTATGAAGCTTGAAATAAAGTAATGACAATCGATTTTAAAGAGAATGATAATGCAATAATAATAGTAATTTTGAAAATAAAAATTATAATGTTAAAAATAGTAAAAATAAGAATAATAAGAATTAGAATAGCAGTAGTAACAGTATCTAATAGATAATAATAATAACAATAGCAATGATAAAAGATAACAGTGAAATGTAAAGTATTTGACTTATTAGCAATTTAGAAATTCAAGGAAATAAATTAAAAGAAAAAAGGGACAAAATTGGGTATCAACAACTTGTCCCTCTTTGATCAGTGATGATGGAAGAGTCTTCGGGCAAAGAAGTTGACATAATAGCCAAATTTTGTCTGACCAACAAATAAAGCTATGGGGCAAGTCTGATAAAAGTGATACTTGTGAATTTTAGTTTCAAGGGAGTCGTAAAATGAGTTAATTGAGCTGAGATGTATCAGTGGTTACGGAAGAAGAAGCTGGATAACCTATATATCACGTGTTCATGAGGATGTAGGCAGAACTGAGATCGAGAGTAGATCCTTGAGCTCTGCTAGAGAGTTTGATATTCTTCTTCAACAAATTTATTCTAGTTCAATGCTAAGAAATAGTTCCACGTTGTGCTTATATTCTTGCAAAACTTTAAACTTGATAATGCAATCAAGTGTTAATTGTAAATAATATATAATAAAAACTTGAAAATGACACCTCTCGAGCGTGAATTTATAAAATTGTGGCCTTGCGAGCCTAAATAATTTAATGAGATAAAAAAATAAAAATAAAACTTGTGAAAATAGATTTTTAGGCCGATGATCGATGAAATTGATGTTTTTCAGCGATGATTAATGAAATGCGATCTTAAACCAAATGATTTATGAAGATGAGGCTTTTAGCCAAATGATTTATAATGATGTGACTTTTAAGTCAACGATTTATAAAAATGAGACTTCTCAAGTCAATGATTAATGAAAATGACGTCTTGAAAAATAATGCATTCTAGCAAGCATTTATGCAAATATATTTAAAAGCATTTGTGCAATTATCTAAAAGCAATTATATAATATTTTTGAAACATTTGTGCAATGCATTAGAAAACAGTCGAAAGCCATATGACATGCATTGAAACATTTTGAAAGCATTTGTGCAGTGCATTTGAATATACTTGAAAGTATTTGTGCAACGCATGTGGATATGTCTGAAAGTGGTTGTGCAGTGCATTTGAACACGTTCAAGAGCATTTGTACAATGCATTTGAATATGTTGGAAAGCAGTTGTGCAGCTCATTTAAAAGTATTTAAAAGCGTTTGTACAGTGCATTTGAATATGTTGAAAAATATTTGTGCAGTGCAATTAAACCTATTTGAAAGCATTCGTGCAGTGCATATTAAAATATTTAAAAGTATTTGTGCAATGCATTAAAAGATATTTGAGAATAGTTCTACAATGCATAAAAAAAAATTTGAAAGAATGTGTATAGAGCAATTGAGTGTCAAGTGCATCTGAAAAATATTTACACATAATATATTTAGAAACTTTCGTAAACCTTCACTTTTAAGTTTTCAAACCATAAATTTATAAGTAATTCTAACTGGTCGACGTATAGTTTGTTCGAGACTATAAACGTTAGCGACTTCTATTTTTTGCTAATTCTTATAACTCTGCACTCAAAGAAAAATTATAAGTTTTTGGGGAGGTTGATTTGCAGTAACGTTTGAGCTCTAGCTCTTCAAACTTCTTTCTACGAACTTTGTTTGGACTTATAGTCTCTGTCTATTCTAAATCTTGGATAATAAATAATAAAAACTTTTGGTTGAAAAATTATATATTTAGAAATAAGATAAAAATATATAAATTT
Organism: Solanum aculeatissimum; assembly: GCA_038996855.1. Lineage (NCBI taxonomy): Eukaryota > Viridiplantae > Streptophyta > Magnoliopsida > Solanales > Solanaceae > Solanum > Solanum aculeatissimum. Next base: position 15,134 of record JBCEWC010002989.1, on the reverse strand, counting down.
ATAGAGTAGTAAGAACTTCGGTCAAGCTTTAGACTGTGACATGTTGTGAAACGAAGCAAATGACTTTTTTGAAAAATTTTCTTCTGCTTGATAATTCAATTAACCATACACTCTTTAATTCCCTTGATGTCTTCTTGCAATGATGCCCTTAAATTATCTCAATTTTGATTAAAAAGAGATACTGACATTTTGTTAAGATGAAACTTAGCCCTATATAGGCTGCCCATCATCCCATCAAGCGTAATTTGAATATATTTCTCAAAAAATTTTAAAAAAGGGTCGAACCCTCCACGGATTGCCTATGTATCCAACGAGAATCACGTCATAAATAGTTTGTTACATTTAAAATAAAAGGAGGAATGAAAAGTTTTTTTAATAAAGTGATTGAAGTCAATGTAGCCGTCTACGTATCTCACTAAGGAAATCAGGTCAAAACATAGTTCAAATTACACATAAATAAATTTTTTGCCAAAATTACTACTTAGAGACTAGATCCGATTTGGGTTTCCTATATATCTTGCCTAGGGAATCAGGTCGTAACGCAGTTTTCAATACATAACAAATAACATTACATAAAAATAAAATAAAATTTTTTAGAGATAGTATTTCTTAACCGCATCGACATTGATGACTTTTGCCATATTTTACCATTTATTTCTGCTAAAATCAATGCTCCTCCGGCCAGTACTCGGTGAATTATGTAAGACCCTTTCCAATTAGGCACAAACTTTCCCTTAGCTTCATCTTAGTGTGGAAATATCTATTTCAACATCAATTGCCCCAATTAAAACTATCTCAGTTTCACTTTTTGTTGAAAGCTTTGGCCATCCTATGCTGATAAAGGTGTACATGAAAAGTTGCATTCATTCTCTTTTTATCAATGAGCATCAACTATTCATGTCGACTTTGTATCCATTTAGCCTCACTCAAGTTAGCTTATTGGATATCCTCAAAGACGGTATCTCAACTTCCATCAGTAATACTGCTGCTGTTCCATAAATAAAAAAGATAGAGCATTGCCCCAGTTGAAGTCCTAATGGTGGTGCGGTAATCAAAAAAGAAAAATGGCGAATTCTCATGTCAATGCTTGTAATTATCAATCATCTTTCGCAATATTCTTTTGATGTTTTTGTTAGCTGCCTCAATAGATTCATTCGTCTGAGGCATATAAGAAGTGAAATTGCGATGAGTAATTTTAAATTTCTCACAGATTTCATGAATCATTCCACTATTCAAATTAGCTCTATTGTCTATTATAATTGATTCCAAAATTTCAAATCTACAAATAATATTATTACGGATAAAATCTGCCACCACCTTCTTCGTCATGGACTTGTATGAAGATGCCTCAATCCATTTTTTCAAGTAATCTATATCTACCAAAATGAACCTATGTCCATTTGATGCAACTATCTCAATAGGATCGATGACATCCATCCCCAAGCCGTGAATAGCCAAGGAGAACTCGTTAAGTTGAGTTCATTTGGTGGAACCCAAATTAGATTACCATGAATCTAACATTGATGATATTTTCTCACAAAGAGAATGTAGTCTTTTTTCATGGTCATCCAAAAATATCCTGCTCACAGAATTTTCTTTGTGAAAGTAAAATCCTTCATATGTGTACCCATATGTACCTCTATATATTTCTTCGATCAACTTGCTCGCCTCCTAAGAGTCAACACATCTTAGTAATTCCAAATTTGAAGTCCTCTTATAAAGGATTTCTCCACTTAAAAAAGTGATTTGTGATCTCCGAAGTATTTTCTTTTGAATATTACTTATGCCCTCTGGATAGTCTACTTCCTTGAGATACCTTTTAATGTCATAGCACCAAGGTTCTCCATCTAGTTCTTCATCTACATGGTAACAATAAGCCAATTGATCTAGGACATTGACCTTGATTGAATCTATGTAATTTTTGTCTGGATGTTGAATCATAGAAGTTAGGGTTACCAAAGCATGTGCAAATTCATTTTGAGCTCTAGGAATATGCCTAAATTTTATCTTAAAATTTTTTCTTACGTAATTCTTTCATACAGTGCAAATATAGGAGTATCTTCATATTTTTTGTGCTCCATTCTCCTTGTACTTATTGAATCAATAAGTATGAGTCACCTATGATTAACAATTCTTGTTTATTCATATCAGCAACCATTCTGAGTCCAAGAATACAAGCCTCATATTCTGTTATATAGTTAGTGCATAAGAACCTAAATTTTACTGAGATCGAATAGTGCTGACCTGATTTTGAGACCAACACTTCCCCAACAACAACACCTTTAGAATTTGCAACACCATCAAAAAAATATTCTTGTAGCAACCCTCATGGGAGGATGTCACTCATATACAATTTGGACTTATATAATACTTGCTGAAATAGTAAGAGTTTAATACATCAAATATTAATCATAATTTAATAGTGAATTCAAAATAGTTACAGGTATAAGATTTTGTCTTTTTGATAGTTCATTTGATCCCTGATTTCAATTATTGGCATAAGCCCTTTTTAAAATAATTTAAACCAATATCTTAGAGATTTTCATACATTACCCATACTATCACAACTCACACTATAAATTATTATCAATTAAAATAAAACTTACTAGTTTCTATTTAATACAACTACCTCAAAATAACTAGTAATTTAGTAAACAACAACATACCTAGTGAAATCCCACAAGTGGGGTTTGGAGAATAAAGTACATGTCCCATGTCCCAAAACTACTATAATATATATATATATCTATATGCAAATATGATCTTCTCCAAAGCTCTCAACATTTATCTCCAATGACCATCCTCAAGCATCATCTTGGACATCCCCTACGATATAAACAACTATCGCTAAGCATAAAACTTAGTGGTGTAAAAGCTACAAGTTGGAACCTTTAGATTACTCAATTTACCTTTCTTAAGTCAAGAAAAACACAATTGCAATATAATAAATAGACCAGGAGAAAAAATATATTAATAGTATCAAGTATGATATTTAAAAGTCTAAGTGTCAAGAGCTTATGGAATAATTTTTATAAAATATTCAAATAACAAGTTTCACCCAATATATATGTCATGTCGTCACACCAAACATAATCAAGTATCAAGAAGTACCGAAGCCATATATAAAGAAGGGTGAACACCCAATAATCAAGAGAACCAAGAACCATATTACGAGTGACTTTCTAGTTTGTGCTTAAAATGGACAATTTTGCCTGCTCCTTCTTTTCAGTTTCATCATCTTGTAGTTGGCATGTTCCACTTATCGAAAGTCAATTTAATCAATTTTCAAAGGTAAATTGCATTAAACTAAATACAATTTTGATATTCAAAAGATATACATATAATTCAAAAAATACATCTTAAAATGGTAGTCAAATTTTATATAGTTTGACTATAAAAATAAAAAAAATGTGGGGATTAAAAAGAGAAGGAGGGAGTAATAGTAAAAACGAACAGAGCCTACTTTTAGATGTTTGAGCTTTTGGGGTGTGTAATATATTTCTGGCTCAATATGTAGGGTTCTATGATCACAACAAAACTATACCTTCAAATAAAGGTGTAAGCGATCGTTGTTAAAATATAGAACCTAACAATGATTAGGGTCGATCCCACGAGGAATAAGATCTAGACCTAGAATAATTATGAGCAATTGAGATGAATTAATCTACTTATTTTCCAAAAAGTTGGAGGAGGGGGGGGGGAGTTGGTTGGAAAAATGCAATACTTAAACCTAAACTACAACAAACAATCAAGTGCAAGTGTATTGAAATCAGTGAGAGGAGTAACTAGGGTATTGTATTCCCCATGAATTCCTAACACAGTGTAACCAGATAATCATAACCTCTTCTAGTGTGTAGCATGTAGGACTAGTAAGTTATATTCTCCTAACCCTTTGATCTAGGTGCTAGGCAAATTTCACCGCATGATTTGATCCATTCCTGAGGTATTGCATTACTAACTCTTATCTTTGTCCTAGTACAACCATCCCTTGATCCGTTCAGGTTGATTAGACAAGAGTAATCACTTCAAATTCTATTAATTATTCATTATCCCCTTGATACAGTAAGTAATAATTAAGAGAGTTCTAATGCGTGCATTCGTTAAAAAATATTCATAGCAAAGGGATAAATAATACACACATGCACACTTTCCAAGGATTATGAATTACCTGAGTTTTACTTTGTTAGTTCTTCATGGTTTCCATAATCTTAGTTGTGGATTTAGCTACTCATGTTCATTGTAGATGAAGAAATCATGTTATGAACGAGTATAATTAAACACTTACAATGATGAATTGAATAACAAGAAATCTGAAATCTCCATGAAAATCACAATGTTATAACTTGAAAATAATATCAAAAGTAATCTCCCAAAATAAAGTAGTAATCACAAATAATGAGTTCTTAATGTTCTGACTCCTCTCTCTATCTAAAAAACTCTAAAAACCTATCTATAATAAGTATAAATCAAATCCAAAATGAAATAGAAAACTGGAATAAAAAAATCAGACGAAGAAGGTTACGGGCCGTAGATGAAATCATGGCCCATACCTGGGCTTCGTAGACTACATCTGTCAGATTCTTGTCTTCAAATATATAAACCCTCTTACGGACCTTCATCTGACTTACGACTCGTAAGAGGTCTCGTCTGGTATCTCCTCAGAAAATCATCAAAACTTGATACTCTAGGCACGAGCAAGTGTATGACCCATCATTGGATTTATGACTCGTAAGGTCCTTCATCTGGTAATGGTTCAACAGTTAGCCAATTTATCAGATCTTCAACATACGAATAGGTCCATAGGCCTTCATATGACCTACAACCTATTTGGGATCCAATGTACGACTCATGGAATGAATCATGACCCGTAGAAAACCTTGTAAATCCTAAAACATCCCCAATCTGCATAACTTGGCCAAAAATCATCCCAATCCTTGTAACCTTGTAAAATCAACACAAAAACACATCAAACCTACTAACATCTCTTCGAGAATGCACAAAATTCTAAGTTTAAAGTATCAAAAGTGTTGTATTTTGGTAGCACATCAATACCCTCAACTTAAAATCATTGCTTGTCCTCAAGCGACGGACTCAATCGACATAAGCAATACAACAACACACAAACTTCAATCTAATATAATGTATCATATCTCAATCAATCACAGATACCCAGTCATACTCATCAGTGCATATATATCAGACAGTCATCAAACAATCTCATGCAAATCAATAATATGACAGTACAACTTTGACAGATAAGGCAATGTTCATAATCAACAATCACCAAGATAGTCTATGGTCAACAATGTAATTCAAGTGCCCTCACAGAGAGAAGCCCCATATCTCACTCATGATGGTATGTTCAAACTTTAATGCTTGGGATTGATAAAAACACTCGCGCTCACAAAAGATATTTGAATACTATGTACAATACCATAGGCTTCCCTCTATATTCATGACTATAACCTTCAACTACTTGGACTAGGATCACTATAAGACTTTCTTATCTTGTAACATAGGTTCAGGGGGCTTCGGTAAGACATTTATGGAACATAGTGACTATTGGCCCTCCTTGACACTGCATTATTTTACACTTTTGCCCTACCAATACTGATATGCTTTGCTTATTGGCCCCTTTATCCTATTTCAAACACTTTTGGGTGTCTTATTCTAACTTTAAGCTCATTGCCTTTTTATTTTCACAATTATTTTTCTTTTCATCTCATACTTTTTGGCATTTATTGATTTTTCTTGCACCCATTTCATATTTTGCTCTTTTTCATTGTAGTCCTGTGCTTCCTTTCCCGTTTAGTGTGATTTTTTTACAACAACCACCCTCAACTTAGGCTTTTGACCTGAGTTGAGGTGCATAATATTCAATCTTTGAACTAAGTTCACTTTTTGGTAGCCACCCTCAACTTAGGCTTTTAGCCTGAGTCGAGGTACATAATATTCAAGGAAGGACCAGGGCCAAATTTAAGATTTCACAAACAAAAGGTTTGGTTACTCAGGTGTTTAAAAATAAAGGGTACATGTAAGTCTCAAACATTAGGAACAAGGGATACAAAATGCATTTGGTTGGTCTATTAGACTAAGTAGACTAATATGAATAGTGGCCTAAGATCCTTTCCTAACCAACTAACCTACAGTTTTAGTCAGAGTAACAGGGCAAGATCTAGATTGAAATGCTGTATTAGAATCATGCAATAACACTCATACATACTTGGCACTGAATACAATGTTAACATATACTCTCATATCATGATTTTTATCACAATTAAGCGTTAACTTGTCAGAACAAACATTGTCAATCATATATTCAACATAGTTGTTATCGGAACTACCTGGCAGCACGTCATAAAAAATAGAGAGGTATTATTTTTCAACAAAACTAACATATACCACAAATATCAGTACAATATGCTACTAATACTACTTACACATCCTAAACATGTCGGTTCAATAGAAAATAAATATCCTTAGGAAAAGAACACAAGCAAGAAAACCCCGTAGACTCACAAATTGGGATAGTTGTAGGCCTTGGTTACTCAGACTTCACCGAGGCCTATAGCTACCCACATCCCATTGAAAATTATTTGCATTGTCCTCAATGCAACAAAATATATTATTAGGGTAAAAAAGGAATGTACCTGGGTGCCTAAGCATCAGTGTCTAGCTGTGTATGACCACCCTCAACTGGTCAAGAGATCTTCTCAGTAGTGGAAACATGTACAAAGGGTCGAGAACCCCTCACCATCTCCTGTGCATGTGCCTACCGCTCAAACTCATCTACAATCAAGGCTCATCTAGTAGCCTCTACCTGCTCCATTTCTAACCCCCTCTGCCTCTCATCTCGTAATTTCAGGATCATCAGACTCAAGATGAGGCCTCTTGCTAAAGGTGCACACTAGAGGTTCATCAGCAAATAAATCAACCACTTTCTCAGTAGTCGTATCAGGTATGAGAATCACAAGAGGTGTTGATGATGATGCTTTCACATCAGTGCGGAGTTACTGGATATCTGCCTGGATAGATGTCAAATCATAAGGCTGGGTTGATCTGAGGCTGTACTCTACTTACCTCTCAAAAGCATTGACACGACCATGAAATAGTGTGAGTCTCTCCTCAATAGTGGTTGTGAAGAGTGTCTGTATGCGCTTCTCAACCTCTGAAATGTTCTTGTGAATCCAAGGCTAGATTTGCTGCAACAATTGAGTCAACTGGGACTCTTGCGAACCTATCGCTTTACCAGGGCCTTTATAAAATTCGTAGACACGTAAACCATGCTTGCGGGCTGAGGACGCATGGGCATAGCTGTTGGAATAGCAGTAGATATAATAGTGGGCCTTGACTCTCTTAGTATTTGACTGTGGGGGTCCTTCTATCACTTAAGCAGTAGTAGTAGATGATGTAGGCTCAGGTTGTAGTGCTGCGATGAACATCTCTGGTATTCAAATAGGTGGATGGGGTACTCGCTGGAGGACCATATAAGTCTCATCATCCTTGATCAGTACGGCGTCAAGGGTCCTATAAACCTTTATCATTGAATCCACATTATGCAAAATCTTCACTCCCGCTGCTATACATAAATGGTAGATCAAGCACGAGAATGGGATGGAGGTATGGATCTCTTCTGGGCCCGCTCGTATATCTCCTCTACTATCAAACAAGCCAGTCTATATTATAGCCAGTAATAATACCGAGAACCAAAACTATGCAGTTCGGCCTAAAAAAATTATCCGCCCAAGTAGGCCGGATCCACATACGCACTACAACCCACCAAAACCTACACGCAAATATAAGTGAAGCCTTCACAATCACAGTTGAAGCAGAAATCCAGTCAGGTCCTGGCCCTGCTCAACTATGTGATCTATAATCTAGCACATCAAACCGACATTCTAGGCTGTATTTCTCTTCACACCTCAGTTTGTAGTCTGCCCCAACCTGTAGTCGTACTCTATTATGGTGATAGGGGCCTGATACTCAGAACCAAACAAAAATCTTTGGATGGTGGCCACAAATATTTCGATGGGGACTCCATACACTATCATTTGGGAGAGCCAAGGCTCTGCCAGGTACTTCCCTTTCGTCGGGGTAGCCTCTATAATAGTCGCAACATAAGATGCATAGAACTCACGAACAAGCGTCGGGGAGTACTTCCCCGACAGGGCTACTAACCAATCCAACTGATACTGGGTCATGGTGTCCTAGAGCATAGGAGCAATGTCAAGCCCAGATGTAACGATCCGTGGCTCCTCAAATATTATTTTAGACTTTTGAGTCCGCTTATCCTGCTGGATGTCTTCGCGATATATATCCCTCATGCGCCGGATACACCATCGTCTAGATAAGCCAACTACAAGGGCTGCATTTGGGGTAGGCTCTATGGCCTCTGATCCTAACTCCTCACTCCTCACTCGAACAAGAGTCGGCTATCGGTATTGGTGGGTTAATTTTTTGCTTACCACCTCGTGTTGTAACTGATATGCACTACCCATCATTTTTTGAATTTTGCATAGTGATTCTTGGTAGTATTACCCTTCTAGTGCTAATTTAACTGTGTAGACATCTGACCAAATTATTGCTCTAACTGCTTAGTGGCTACAGAGTGAGACTTGATCTTCTAGTTAATATCTGAGATATCATCTTTCATTCCCTTCAAGGACTCATTTTGTGTGTCAGCCTTCTTCAATACCTTGTCAGACATCTCTTCAATGCGTGAACTCCCAACCCCAAAATCACGATTGTACGGTGGCACATATGCACCATTTCTATACCTATCTCTGTGACCCTAATTAATATCTCTATCTTTTCCCCTATTTCTATCATAATATTTGCCTCGGTTGTTGTCCCTTTATGCATTATATCTGTTGTAGCTCTGACCTTAATTCCTTTGACCTTGTCGCCAATAGTCTTGGTTAGACCCTTGGGCGTTGGTCCAGAAACCCCCCATCTAATCAGTCACAAAGAAAGTCTCCTCTTCATAATATGACTCCTCATATATAGGTGCACGTAGTGGTTGATGACTAACTACATTTACTCATTCTTGACTTTGCTTCATAAGTAACCCCATATTACTGCTAATCCGAGCCAACTCTTACATCATATCTTCATTAATCTTGGCCTGCTCTGGATTGGTACTAATTGAGAAAGAGCTTTTAGTAATCAATTTGTCACTCGAGCCCCATACACGGTTAGTCTTTGATACCTTTTCCAATCGTTCAACTACCATAAGAAAAGTGTAATCCACGAATGAGCCTCCCGTTATGGTATCAACCATTGCTTTGCAATTATCATCAAATGCCTGATAGAGGATCTCCACTGATGCATAATCAACAATGTAATGGTCCAGAACACTCCTTAAGCTCTTTGTGAACCGAAGTTTTTGATATGATCCTTCATCTTTAGCTTTATTGACCTAGGAAAGAACCTCTCCAAAAAGGCTTTCTGCATTTCTGCCCATGTAGTAATAGAACCTTGAGGGAGTTCAGATAACCATACTGTTGCATGACTTGTGAGAGATAATGGGAAGACATGAAGCCCAATGACATCCATAGATAAATTTTAATTTCCCATCATAATCTTACAAATAAATACAACATTGTGTAGATGGTTATGCGGATCCTCTAATAGTAAGCCCGTGAATAACCCTCTATTCTGCAACATCTATAGTAATCCACTTGATACAATAAACTTAGTGTCATTCAGTAAAAGAGGTAACATAATAGCTCTAGTGACATCTAATGCCATAGAGTTAAGGCTGTATTGAGTCCATGTATCAGCATCATCTTGTAGATCCTATGGTGGTGGATTCACATCCTCAAGTGGTGGTGGGTCATCATTTTGATTAAGTGCAATGTTTACAACATTATTTGCAGCGTTGTTCGCATTTTTCTTGGTCATTCTTCGTAATATTCTCTAGATCTCTGGATCAAAGGAGTCAAGGGATTGTCTCGACTACAAGTACTGCACATACACTACACCTGTATGCTAAAAGAAAAAATAAAAATAACAAAATAAGTAAAATAAGAAAAATAAAGATTAACTCATAAATCACCCTAATTAAACCAGTCTAAAGTTGTATTCTTCGGCAATGGCACCAAAATCTTGATCACACCCCGATTACACCTCTAAATCAAGGTATAAGCAGTCGTTGTCAAAATATAGATCCTAACAATGGTTAGGGTCGATCCCACAAGGAATAAGGTATAGATCTGGAGTAATTATGAGCAATTGAGATGAATTAATCTACTTATTTCTCAAAAGGAGGGACTTTGGAAAAATGCAATACATAAACCTAAACTACAACAAAAAATCAAGTGCAAGTGTCGTGAAATCAGTGAGAGAAGTAACTAGGGTATTGTGTTACTCATGAATTCCTAACTCAGTGTAACCAAATAATCATAACTTCTTCTAGTGTGTAGCATGCAAATCTGGTAAGTTATATTCTCCTAATCCTTTGATCTAGATGCTAGGAAAATTTTATCATGTGATTTGATCCATCCCTGAGGTGTTGCATTAATAACCTTTACCTTTGTTCCAATACAATCATCCCTTGATCCATTCAGGTTGGTTAGACGAGAGTAATCATATCAGATCCTATCAATTACCCCTTATCCCATTCATTACCCCTTTGATCCAGTAAGTAAAAATTAGGCGAGTTCTAATGTGTGCACTCATTAAAAGGTGTTCATAGTGAAGGGCTAAATAATACACACATGCACACTTTCCAAGGATTACAAATTTCTTGAGTTTTACTTTGTTTAGTTCTCCATGGTTCCCACAACCCTGGTTGTGGATTTAGCTACTCATGTTCGTTGTAGATTAAGAAATCATGTTATGGAATAGCATAATTAAACACTTACAACGATGAATTGAAGAGCAAGAAAATAAAAATCTCCATGAAAATCACGATGTTATAACTTGAAAATAATGTCAAAAGTAATCTCCCAGAACAAAGAAGTAATCACAAGTAATGAGTTCTTAATGTTCTCACTCCTCTCTCAATCTAAAATACCCTAAAAACCTATTTATAATAAGTAGAAACCAAATCCAAAATGAAATAGGAAAACTGGAATCGAGAAATCAGACTAACAAGGTTATGGGCTATAGATAGAATCACGGCCTGTACCTGGGCTTCGTAGACTGCCTCTATCAAATTATTGTCTTCAAATATACGAACCTTCTTACGGACCGTCATTTGACTTATGGCTCGTAAAGGGTCTTGTCTGCTTTCTCCTCAACAAATCATCAAAACACTAATCCTCCAGACACAAGCAAGTGTATGACCCATCATTGGATTTACGACTCGTAAGGTCCTTCGTCTGGTAATGGTTCAACACTTAGCCAATTTCTCTAATCTTCAGCTACGAACAGGTCCACGGGCCATCATACGACCTATGATCCATCTGGTATCACGTACTTTCAACTCCTGAAAATAGCGTTTCACTAGATTCAACCTACGAAACCAACCTACGACCCGTGGAATGAACCATGACCCATAGAAAGTCTCGTAAATCCTAAAAACTCTACAATCTACATAACTTGGCCAAAGATCATCCCAATCCCTGCAATCCTGTAAAATCAACACAAAAACACATCAAATCTACTAATATCGCTTCGAGAATGCACAAAATCCTATGTTTAAAGTATCAAAAGTGCTATATTTTGGCAGCATATCATTCTACCTGTTCAATGTCTAGCATCACAAAAACATAGAGATAGGAAAGATGTTATATGTGTGAGTATATGGTTGTAAAGCGTAACGTAAAATTCCCTATATAAATAAGATTACGTCCTAAAGTATCAACTTGTACAAAGTGGAATGTGTGTTGGGGAATGCTCCAGTTAGAGGCAATATTTTTATTGGGAAGAAACGTGCAATGAGATGTTACAAAATGAAATTTGAATAGGTGCACGCGCACAATCTCAGATAGGCATCCGTACATGATATATATTACTATTTCTACTTATATGAATTTAGATTAGATACGAACATTATTTGATCTATGCCTACTGTCATGATCCAAAATCAGATCGCGACAAAAGGAAATATAAATCTAAGTAAAAACAACCACAAGACTTAATTTAAATCTCAAAACTCAAAGTCATGAGTACAAGAGCATCTAAAGTAGTACAAAATTATCTGATAATGTCAAATACAAAGTTTAGAATAGAAAGCAATAAAAGAAGTCTCAGCAGATCCATGACGACTCGTAGTCTGAGCCTCATCACTGAAATCTAGAATAGATGGAAAAACTATGGTAGATAGGATCAATTACCACGGGGAAGTCCCTATGCTCGATCTGCAGGGAGGAAACATAGTGGGGGTTCATACATTGAAATGTACCTAGTAGGTTCAACCGACATAAGTATGTAATAACAAAGAGTCTTATCACCTGCATTGAAGTGGTTAGAACACAATGTAAATATATAAGACCAAGTAAGGATAACAATAATAATCAATTATGTGATGTACATGTAAAGTATGAATGCAATGTATGGGGTGGAATCACGATCATCTCTGGTGCCGGTGTATATATCTATCGAGCTAAGGCTACCAGGTAGAACCCATGGGATCTCATCAGACCTTATACAAAAATCTCTCAAGTGTTATAATATCTTAACCTTGCCACCTGTCCATGGTTAAGGGGATTGAAAAGTAGTACAAACCAGACATATATTCATACCAGACATATATTCATACCAGAAACAGTGTTCCGAACTCAACGAAATAATCAGAATTTGATTTCGAGGTCTCCTCGCCACAATTACCAATGCAACTCAATTAAACTAGGTTAAAACTCAAAATACTAAAACTGCCCTCGAAAACTCTAAAAATTAAGACGAGATCATTTCTAGCATTAGTTTTACCATCCAAAACTACTAAAACTAATGAAATTTTGATCTGAGCTTTCAAACTTCGAATGTTGACCAAAGTCAAACTTCAGTTCTAGTAACAACAAAAAGCACAATGTTTAGTCCAAAATCTTTATTTGAACTCTGAATTTGGTTCTGTAACTTCTCCTAGTCCCATTTAGGCATTCTGGAGCTAATGGAATCAACAAATCTCCGATCCGACAGCCGAAACTCAGAATGGTACAAAAATTCACTTTTTTAATAACTTAAGCTTGGCAAATACCAAAACACATATTTTCCACTTTTAAAACTCAGGTACGGATGGCAATGGGGCAGGTTGAGCTTAACCAATAATTTTTTTAAATTACCCCGCCCCGCCCTGCATGGTGACTTTTTTCATTTTCAACCGCCCCACCTCACCCCGCATAGACCCACCCCACCTCGCCCCGCATAGACCCACCCCGCATAAACCCACCCCGTTTAAAATTTTAAATTCTTTTATTTTTTAATTGAATTTAATATGAAAAATTAGAATTCATAAAAAAATTTAATTTTTCACTAATTAACTATTTTTAGTTGACATTTCAACAATTATTTCTTAATCGTTAACTAAAAGTTTCTAATTAATATTTTAACTACTAATAATTTATCGGACATGTATATTTTAAATTTTAGAAAAAAATAAAATTAAAGTCAATGTTTAATATAAAAAGTATATATCTTTGATTTTTACTAATTACAAATATTTAATTTTCTTCAAATTCCTATTTGGTTTTTTGAACCCGCAACCTGCCCCGCCCCGCATTAGTTTTTAAAATAGTTACTTCAACCCGCCCTGCACCTGCCCCCCGCCCTACTTAACTTTAAACCTGTTCCACATTCGCCCCGCATAGCTCTAAACCCGCCCGCATCCGCCCCGTTGCCATCCCTAAACAAAAGGTCCTAGTTCTAACAATGCAAATAGCTCAAAATAGGTCCAAATCAACTTACGAAAGGGCAAAATAATAATTTTCATAGATAAGTTAAAAAATGATCAACCAGGTCATTACACCAATATAACTACTAGCTCCTCCTCATATGACAAGTCTGAAACCAACTCAACTGAATCATACGAGATCACATGTGACTCATCTGGAATCTACCGATAGAGCATGGAGATATGGAATACAAGAATACAGGATGAACTGTTGATAGTCTCGGTAGAAATGCCAACTCATAGGGAACCTCACCAACTCTTCTCAAAATCTCAAATGGACTAATAAATCTGGGACTGAGCTTGCCCTTCTTCCCAAATCTCATTCCCTTCATGGGTGATATCTTCAGCCAAACACTATCCCCAACTATGAACTCAAGAGGCCTAGTCTTCCGATCAGCATAACGTTTTTGGTTGTTCTAGTTGTCAACAGTCTACTTTGTATCAATTGGACCCAATCTATGACATCTCTAAGTAAATCCACCCTCAACACATCCGCTGACCCGAGTAAAACCACCTAATAGGCGATCTACATCTCCGGCCATATGATGCCTCAAATGGTGCCATCTAAATACCAAAATGATAACTGTTGCTGTAAGTAAACTCCGTCAAAGGCAACTGTTGATCCCATTAGGCCCCAAAATCTATCATACAAGCATAAAGCATATTGTCACGACCCAGTTAGAGGGTCTAGATGTGACATGGCGAAAGAGGACCCGAAGGCTCTCAATCAAGACATCACAGTACCAAACTGACCATTTACTCAAAGAATGCGGAAGCATAGCACATAATTTAATGGATTCAAATTTTTCAATAACAAACTTCAATATACCAAACATGATCAACTATCAAACTTAAATCAATTATACAATACGTAGATAGTAAAAGTCAAAAAGTCAACACATAAATAACGAGAGTGCCATAGTTCCAACACATGTCTCTAATAGAGTGACGAGGCCATGACAAGTCCAGGCTCACCCTCAAAAGTCAAACTAAACAAAAGTAAACTACTAATAGCTTGAGGAATAATGGCTATTACCCCCGGAAAAAGGGCTCACCACTAACGGATAACTTCAAGATCAAAGCTCGTCGGTAGGTAGATAAAACTCGTCACCTGCACCTACATGATTGGAACATGTAGACAAAATATGGGTTAGCACAATAAAGCACTAAGTATGCGGGCATGTAATGCTTATGACATGGAAGCGTGAGTACAATATGACAAAGGGACACTTGGTTCGAAAGGAGTGCACTTAGCCAAAAGAATGTATATAACAAGATGCTTATGCCATGATGCATGAAA
>JBCEWC010002988.1:0-31957 GCA_038996855.1 Solanum aculeatissimum | reverse complement strand
TAATTAAAATATATTTTTACACTAACTAATATGTTTTAATGGTGGGATGCTATGCTTTTTAAAGATCAAATTTATCCTCTCGTTAATATGGGATTAAAATTTGTCTTTAATGATCGGAAAAGATTGGTCATTATAAGTGTATTTATAATGACCAAAAAACAATTTGGTCACTATACGTGTATTTATAACGACTGGAAAATAATTTGGTCACTATAAGTGTATTTATAACGACTGAAATTTTTTTTGGCCATTATAAGTAAATTTATTACGACCGGAAAAATATTTGGTCACTATAAGTATATTTATAACAACCGAAAAAAAATTTGGTCACTACAAGTGTATTTATAATGACCAAAAACAAATTGGTCACTATAAGTGTATTTATAACGACTGGATTCATTTCCCTTTGTTAAGAAATGGTCATTAAAAGTTTTTTTTCTTGTAGTGGTATTATCGGATATTTGCTTAGAGATTCTCTATTATTGCAGCTCCGTTGACCCAACTCACCAAGAAGGAGGTACCATTTCAGTGAATCAAGGAGTGTGAGGTGAGCTTCCTAAACCTCAAAGAGATATTAACTTTAGCATTGCTCGTGGAGGGTGTCCCTTTTGTGGTCTATTGCGATGTGTATGGTGTTGTATTAGGTGGTGTATTGATGTAGAAGGGGAGAGGTATAGCATACGCTTCACGCCAGTTGAAGGTGTATGAGAAGAATTACCTCACCCATAATTTTGAATTGGTGGTCGTGGTATTTGTATTGAAGTTATGGAGATACCCATGATCTCTATAGATTGTGAGATATTCGCCAATCACCGCCAGCCTCAAGTATATCTTCTCCTAGACAAATTTGAACATGAGGGAACATAGGTGGTTGTAGCTATTAAAGATTATAACATCACCATTCTATATCATCTGTGCAAGGCCAACATGGTAGCCAATGCTTTGAGCCAAAAGGCTTCTAGTATGGGTAGTTTGGTATTCTTGAGGGTAGAGAAGAGGCCCTTGGTCTTAGAGGTTCAATCCTTGGCTCTTTAGTTGATCCGACTTGATATTTCCCCACCTCACAGTATATTGGCCTTTACTGAGGTTGGATATTCCTTTATAGACTAGATTCGTGTTCACCAGTTTGAGGATGAGAAACTATGTATGATTCAGGTGAAGGTGTTGAGGGGTGAGGCCAAGTTAGCTTCCCTTGACTTATATGGTATTTTGATGATCAATGGGCACTTTTGTGTGCCTAAGATAGGTGGTTAGGTGAGTATGATCTTAGAGGAGGCACATTGTGACAACTATTCCATTCATATAAGAGTGTCCTAGATGTTTCATGATTTGAAGCAGCACTATTGGTGGTATGACATGAAGAGGAACACTGTGAAGTTATGGCTAAGTGTTTGAATTGCCAACAGGTAAAGTATGAGCATCAAAGGCCAAGAGGTTCAATGGAAAAGATGCCCATTCTCGAGTAGAAGTGGGAATGTATAACTATGGACTTCATGACTGGATTACCCATGGCATTGGGTAAGTTTGACTCAGATTGGATGGTTGTAGACAAATAGACCAAATCGGCTCATTTCCTTCTAGTGAGCACTAGCTACAGTGTAGATCAGTTGGCTTGGATCTACATCTGTGAGATTGTTAGGTTGCATGGGGTGCCTATTTCTATCGTGTCAAATATGGGTTCAGTGTTCACTTCCCACTTCTAAAAGGCCTTATAGTAAGGGTTGGGTACTCAATTGGATTTGAATTTGGCCTTTCACCCCTAGACTGATGGACAGTTTGATAGGACTATTTAGATGCCAGAGGATATGCTCTTTGCGTGCGTGATAGACTTTAAGTCTTGTTGGGTTCAACATCTACCTTTGGCAGAGTTTGCTTACAACAACATTTATCACTCTAGCTCATATGGCACCATTTGAGGTAATATATGGTCGGAGATGCTGATCTTCTATTGGGTGGTTTGAATCAGTTTTGGAGGGTGACTTGGGTGTTGACTTGCTTAGAGATGATATGGAGTGGGTTCTCTTGGTTCAGAGACAATTGTTGATAGCTTAGAGTCACCATAAGATTTATGCTGACAAAAGGGTCTAACATTAGGAGTTTATGAAGAGTGACCGAGTATGGCTGGAGGTGTCACCCATGAAGAGTGATGAAATTTAGAAAAAAGGGAAAGATTAGTCCTAGATTCATTGGACCATTTGAGATTTAGAGGAGAGTAGACGAGGTGGCTTGTGAGTTGGCTTTGCCACCCAGACTATCAGCGGTTCATCCTATTTTCCACGTCTCCGTGCTTCACAAGTACATACCAGACGAGTCCCATGTGATTTCTTATGATGCAGTAGGGTTGGGTCCGTATTTGACATATGATAAAGAGAAAGTGGCTATACTTGACAGACAAGTTAGGAGACTTAGGACTAAGGAGATTGCCTTAGTTAAGGTTTTATGAAGGCATCGACCTGTCAAGGAGGCAACTTCGAAGATAGAGATAGATGTGTGCCAGATATCCCTAGCTTTTTTAGGCCCTAGGTACTCTTCTTATTCTTATGTTTAAAAATGAATATTTATTTTTAGTGGTGGATGATGTAATGACCTTAACAACTATTTTAGGTAGCCTCAAGAAATTACCATCATACCCCTCTAGTTAATTTTCTAAGGTGTTATTTCATTGAGTTATGTTGTTGGTATTGGAATAATAGCCCCAAAGTTGAGAAGTGTGCAAGTGTTATAATTTCAAGGTTTAAGATGGTTTAAAGTGATTTATAGTACCAATTAGAGTTTTGAATACTCAGATTAGATTTATAGTTTCATTGGATTCAGGAGATGATTTCAGGTCTAGGAGATGTGTTGTCTTAATTTTTGAAAGTCTCGTGTGCTTTTTGACCTTTTTGAGTTTTGTCTAGTATTTGTGTTTTATCAAGTCCTGGGTCAAGAAGACCTCTGATTTAATTTTTGACTGTTTCATTGGATCTAGAACATCGAATTTAGTAGGATAGCATATGTAGATCGTGTGAATAGGGTTCTGAATGAATTTCGAGAGTTGAATCGGAGACTTAGCCAATTTTTAAAAATTCTCTAATTTCTAGTGTCTTGCAGGTATTACTATAGTGGACCAGGTCCGGGCTATAGAGAAACTAGCAGGGTTTGCTATAGCGAATGAGGTCTCGCTATAGCGATAAACTGGGGTTTGCTATAGCGGACTAGGTCTCGCTATTGCAAAGACGTGGGGTTCGATATTGTGAAGACGTAGGGATCTCTATAATGGACCAGGATTTGCTATAGAAAAATCTGAGGAGTGTTTTTGGGGGCTAAAAATCGAAAAAGCCTTATTTTTCACTATTTTCAAAATTAGAGCTTGGAGGGGTGATTTTCAAAGAAAACTATTCAAAATACCTATTGGGTAAGTGATCTTTAACTAAATACTTGTATTTTCCTTTAGCATTTAGTGAATTCTACTTAAATACCTTGGTTTCAACTTGATTTTGGGGATTTTACCATGAAACTTAGACTTAGCATTTTGATTATTTCTAACTCGATTTCAACACGATTTTATGGATTTTTAATTCATAAGTCCCTAATAACTAGTAGAAACTGGTTCTAAATTCAAATATTGATTTTGACCCTTTTCGAATTTATTGATTTCTCGGATGATTTTACCCTCGGTTCTCAATTATTGTACTATGGGTATGGACGGGTTCCTTATGATATATGTATGTTGTATATTTGATAATGGGTCGATATTTTAGGAGTTGAATTTGTGCTTGCTCATCCGTTTGAAGAGTTCGTGTGTAGTTTGACCTTGAGGTAGGTGTGACTAACTCTTCTTGAGACTGGGGTTGGGTAATTAAGCATGCTAATATGTAAGAATACGAGATGAGATAATTACTTGATGCTTGGATGTGATAATGTAGATAAACTTGAAGTAATTATAATTGATGCCATGTCGAATTATGAAATTATGGGTACTTGTGGTTGTGACCTCCCTAATTATGTAATTGATATTATTAAGTTTCTCATGATTTAATTGAAAATCTTGTTGAGTTGTGGTGAGTTTGAGTGGAAAGTACGCATTGTACTAAGAATGGAATCACTTAAGTTGAATTGGGAAGTATTGTGTTCTTTTCAAGAATTAATAGAAAATCTTCCCTCATAATTTAGACGTTGAAACTTTCTCACCTAGTTTTATATGAACTTCTAATTAACTATGGATCATGTTTGTACTCATTTTCATGCATTTGTACCTTGGGATTTGAATGTGATGGAATGCTTGTTTTAAAAGAAAATATGACACTTTTAAAAATCCTTGACCATTTGTATGTGAAAACGAGATGCTACATTGGGAATGTGTGTGAGGTATATCGTCTGCGAGGCCCCCTTAGTTCCCTT
The DNA here is from genome assembly GCA_038996855.1 of Solanum aculeatissimum. Classification (NCBI taxonomy): domain Eukaryota; kingdom Viridiplantae; phylum Streptophyta; class Magnoliopsida; order Solanales; family Solanaceae; genus Solanum; species Solanum aculeatissimum. The sequence continues at coordinate 27,577 of JBCEWC010002988.1, read as the reverse complement.
AGTCTGTAGAGTCATTGCTCGACGGGTATATACCAAAGATTGTGCGACAATCTTGATTTCACCTTGCATTGCATCACTCTTTCTGAATAAAGTATTGTGTTGTAATCTTTGCTTACCTTTCTATACCATGTAATATATATATATATATATATATATATATATATATATATAGATACATATATTTATATTGGTTGCACTTTGTTGGACTGGATTTTCCTGTATGCAGGTGAAAGCGTCCTCAATGTTTTTTCCACATAGTTTACTTAATTCTTAATACCTAGTCGGTCAAATCTACTGGGTACATATTATATTACTCACTCCTTCTTTTTAATCCCCCGTAGATTTCAATTAGGGTTATGCACGTGGCAGTTGATAGTTCGTATTGTTGTTTTCCACAGTTCCAGTGCTGAAACTCCGGACTTCCACTCCATTAGATAGTATCTTTAGCTTAGTAGTCTTTATTAGTATTTCTGAGACTATATTGTATCTTTAGACTCTCAGTACTTTAAAATAGATATTTTTTTAGAACTCGTGACTCCAAATTTAGTACTTATCTATTTATTTTTTTGAAGTTGCTTTATTGTTTGATCTAGATTTAGTACCTTTTAGTCATGGTCTCATTTTTTGGTCGTGACATGGTAAAAAAGAAATCACATGATGACGTGTTCCAATCTGCATAAAACAAACCTTAAGTAAAGCATGATATTTATAGAACAAATCACAAATTTTTTGTCCCAATTAAATATCTCATTACTTTTGTTATAGCATATCAATGTTCATTACCTGTCTTGCTAGTAAACCTGCTAAGTACTCATATTGTATCTACAATATCAGGCCTAGTACAATCAGTAATATGTCTTAAACTTTCAACTAAGTTAGCATATTTTTTTTGACATACCACATTAGTTTTACTTTGAATAAGAAACAAGTAAGCACTTTTATAAAAATGATTTACAACATATTTATCAAAGACTTCTAACCTTCTAAGTGCTTAAAATCTTTATCAACTAGTCTAGCCTTGTGTTTAGTAGTATAATTTATTTGCAACAAATTTTGAAGTGATGAAAATAAATTACAATCACAACTAAAATATAAAGAAATATAATTTTATACATAAACGATATGGGTACAAATTTGTTTCTCCCTTGATTCTTTTCTCATACAATTTCTCCATGATTCAAGGACCATTAGTGGTGTATTTCTTGAATTAGGATGATTTTGACCTCCTTGAGCCCTATTTTGATCTCTTTATGAATATCTCCAGATTTAGGAAATATTTGAGATGCCTCTTTAAGGGAATATAATACCCTTTATATAGGTATTAACTAGGGTTTAGGGTAGAGTAGCCTCCAAGAAATTCTGACTAAAATATAACTAATTGTGTAGGACTCTACAAAATTTCAATGCCTACAAATGCCCCCTGCTTCAAGGATTGTTGGAGTGTAGACTTGATGAAACTCAAAGTTAGGGCTTGAAGTACTCATTTTTCCACCGTTGTTGGCTTCATATTTGCATATTTCATTTATGAGAGAAGACATGAAGGGCGGATTTGGTACCACTAGGTGTATCATATTTCATTCAAGGCCTATTTTGATATCTTTATATATATCCCCAGATTTAGGGGATATTTGAGATGCCTCTTTAAGGGAATGTAATACCTTTTATATAGGCATTAATTAGGGTTTAGGGTAGAATAGCCTCCAAGAAACCCTATTTGAAGTAGGATTAGCCTCCAAGAAACCCTGACTAAAATAGGACTAATTTTGTAGAGTCCTACAAAATTTCAATGTCTACAAATGCCCCTTGCTTCAAGGCTTGTCGGAGTGTAGACTTGATGAAACTCAAAGACGGGGCTTGAAATACTTATTTTTCCACTGTTGTTGGCTTCATATTTGCATATTTCATTTATGAGAGAAGACATGAAGGGCGGATTTGGTACCACTAGGTGTATCAGTTTGTTTGCAATAAATTTTAATGTGGTTGAATCTAAATTTATAATAATAAGGTTATAATATTATGTCAATACTTCTTTATAATATTATAGTTATTATTCTTATAATATTAAATTACTACTTCAAGTCTAGTCTTCAAGTGATAAAATATTTTGACTAGACTTGAAGCAGGGGGCATTTGTAATCATTTAAAATTTATATTTAATAAATTTTAAAATGATTAGAATTATATTGAATTCATGAATATAATAGTCTAAATAAATGTTATTAATTAATATAATTGAGTTCATCGTATAAGTCCAACAAATACGAATTTAATTAAAATTCATGTTAATTGATTTGGGCTACAATAAAAGAGTCCAAATTAATAAGCACAATATTATTTCATCCAAGAGGCCCATCTTGGCGCCAAATGCCAAATGATATCGCATGCCAAGTAAAACAAAGAAGTGTCCATCTTGGCGCCACGTGTCAAATGATGTGGCACACCAAGTCAAACAAAGAAGTTAATAAGATCATGTCATGTGTCAAAATGACAAACTCATTTCATAAAAGCCCAATATGTCATGTCACTTAAATCTGATTGGCTGAAGGGGAGTCTTTCCTATTATAATTCATGTATTCTACAACTATAAATAGGGGTCTTCATAATTAAAAGAGGAAGGAAGAGTTCTAACAAGAAGCTAGAGAGAGCTCATGGATCAAATGCCACAAATTTCTCTACAAGTGTAAGAATTCAAACATTTAAGTTCAAGAATAAGCTTAAAATCTCTTGAACTCAAGAACAAATTCAAGTTTCAAGTACAAGATCAAGAACAAATTCAAATTTTGAGATCGAGTTCAAGAATAAATTTCAGATTCAAGATCAAGCTCAAGAGCACTTGAATTTACACTTGAAAAGGCGAATTAGAGGATTTATAGAGATTGTAACGCTCACATATTGAAATCAAATACTATAAATTGTTTGTGATATTTTTGTTCTTGATTATTATTTTCTCAATGCGAATTTTATCGTCAACAAATTGGCAAGCCCAGTGGGACAATCTTTACCTCTCATCTCTTATCTTCCAAAAAAATCAAAGTCCGAGAACTTTGAGATGTCTACAGGAAAGGTCAAACTCAAAATACGCATCTACAAAAGCTATTGGATCTAAATTCTCTATTGTTGTAGAGAATATCCTCGATGTTTTTGTGGGAAGCATGGGACCCATCACGAGGAAGCAAGCCAAAATGATCCTCGATGCACAAGCCTAAAATGCAAGTCATAAAGTTCATCAAATTTGAGCCAAGTTTTCAAGTCTTAAAGCTAATCAAATTTGAGCAAAGTCTTCAAGTCATGATACTCTCTAAAATTCGAGCAAAGTTCAGCAAATTTGGATTAAGTCTCCATATCATGAAGTTTTCCAAATTCAACCAAAATCTTTAAGTTTCAAAGCTCATAAAATTCAAGTGAAGTCTTCAAGTCTAATACTCCTCGACGCATGAGCCTAAAATGCAGGTTATGAAGCTCATCAAACTTGAGCTAAGTTTTCAAGCCTTAAATCTCATCACATTCGAGCTATTCGAGCAATGTCTTCAAATTTCAAAGCTCATCAAATTTGAGCCATCTTTAATCCAAAATGCTCCTCGACGCATGAGCCTAAAATGAAGGTCATAAAGCTCATCAAACTTGAGCTAAGTTTTAAAGTCTTAATGTCATGACCTGGATATGGCGCCTAGATGTGACATGGCAAAGGAAAACCCAAAAGTCCTCGATCAAGCCATCATAGCATTATCACACACATCATCGGTTCGGAAGTGCGGAAAAGCAAACATATAACACATAATTCTAAGGTAAATGGGGCTTTGGACTCAAGCTATCAGGATGGTGCTGAGAATGGGACGATCATGAATCACATAGCACATAGCAAGTATCTCTAAGGGGCGGGTAAGTGGGGCTCAAGCTATGGGGGGCATACTAGGTTAGGGGACTTTCCACATAAGCACATTCCCAACATTCACAATCCCATAACATAATCATAATCATAATCGGAACATCATTTCCATAACATAACCCAATAGTCATAACTTCCCAACAAAACATAATACAGCGTGCAAGGGTTTAGTATGTCCAACATTTGCCTCTACATACGAAAGAGCGGGGCCTCTACATACGAAATAGCGGGGCCTTGACATAGTTTGGGGCTCACCCTCAATACATGAAATAAGAAAGTAAACAATACAAGGAAGAGGAAAGTAGATATTGCCCTTAGACAAAGGGCTCACCACAGGCAAGTAGCTTCAAGACATCACTCGTCGTGCAAAGGTAGATAGAGGTCGTCACCGATCCCTACATGGTTAGAACATGTAGACAAAAGCATGGGCTAGCACAATAAAGCACTAAGTATGCGGGCATGCAAATGCATATGCACATGAACCTACAACAACCTACATGACAAGGGTACATACATAGAAGTGAATATAAGAAGGAACAATAAAACAATATGCCATGATAATCATGATGCATGAAATTACATACTTCTTATAATAAAGAGAGGATGAAACCATAACCGATATCCAAACTCATGTGAGCTACAACATAAACTTGCCCAATAAGGCCTCCCATTGGATCGAAGAAGATTACTTGCCAACGGTAATCTACACCACACCTTATGGGCCTCCTATTTTTGTATGATAGCCACCTTCCTTACGGGTCTCTCATTTCGGAAGGATTTACATAACGTAGCATATCATATCATATCAAAGCATACCTTACGGACCTCTCATTTCGGTGGCAACCTATGGTGGTATATAGTTTCGAGAAAGGAGTAGGACCCTTGGAGATAGCCCACTTACTACTCCAATCCTTCTCGGTACTAAGTCATCATCCCACAAGAATACGTTACATATACATGCTTTTAAAATGGAAACTTGACACTTGAACATCAAATCATGCATACTTGGGCTTAGGAGCCAAAACACTTTCATTACTCGTATGCGCACTTAAGAAGATTCAAACACATTTCATAATCATGCTTCATGGGCTAAAAATCCAAATACAATTTTCATGTCAAACTTCATGCATAAAAGTAGTTCCATACTTATCATACCTGTCATATCATATTGATGTAAACACCCATGTTGCTCAAAGAGCCATATCCTATACTTAGTGTGATCACAACTTAGCCATAACCCATACTTGTTCAAAATCATAGTCATAAACATGTTTGGGACTTAGCCACATCAAAACTTTCATCAAAAATCCATGATCATGCATGCAAATGTCATGAGGAGCAATGAGGATATCATGGATACTAGAATTCATACTTTAAATTCAAATCAAGAGTAGTTCATGAGAAATTCAAGTTAAATCATCATTAAAACACTATCTATGCATAATTCAAGAGTAAAGGGACATGCATAACTTAACTTCATCAAAATCCATAGAAGTTTCATAGAATTCAAACTTAATTCAACTTTAAATCACCTAAATTCTACAGCCCACACTCCAATTCAATTAAATACTTCAAAATTTAAAGAACCCAACCTTAAAGAAAACTTAAAATCATAAATTGAAGAGGAGGGTTCTTGGGTCTTCATGGATGAAAGGGAATCCACGAATCAAACCCACATACTTTGAAATTAGTCAAGAGAATTGAAGAATTTCACAACAAAGATTATCTTCTCCAAATTACTTCAAGCTTTCATCAATAGAGGTCAAGAGGATTGAGAGAATTTTAAAATGAATTGAAGAGTGTTAGAATGATTGAAAGAGGATTAGGGTTTGATTTAGGGGGTTTAGGAGACCTTAGAAAGCTTAAATGGGGCACAGGATATAATTAAATTATGAATTAACCATTAATAAAATAGACTAATTCACTGAAACAATGCTTCACGGAAGGCTACAGTGGCCGTGTACTTGTCCATGGGTCGTGTACCTGCCCGTGAGACTTCACTTGGTCTCGTCTTCGACTTGAACTCTCGGGGGACTTTCTGGATCACTTTAAGAGGGGCCTCACGGACTGTGTAGCTACACACGAACCGTGTACTAGTCAGTGGAGCATCACTTGGTCCAGAGTCCAGCCCCAAACCTTGGCCAAAATTCTGCCCCACTTCACGGGACCCCTCACGGGCCGTGAAGTGTCACACGGACCGTGGGGTGGTTCGTGGGACCATACTTGGTTTATGGATTGGACCCTTAACCCCTAGGAATTCACTGGATCCATCCAAAAGCACCCACACACACCGTGGACCACCAAACGGTCCGTGGTCTGGTCCTTATCCCAATTCCAGAACATTGTTTCCAGCGTCCTTCTAATTACTGGAAGTCTCACTGTTTTGGCCATAACTTTCTCTTACGAAGTTCGAATTAAGTGAAACCTGTTGCGTTGCGAAGATAACTCAAAGAACTTGGATGTTATATATAGAAGTTCACACAATTCAACCTGTACCAAAAGTTATGATCTTTCAAAGTACACTACCTCACCAAAATATCCATTTTAAATCCGGCCACTTAAATACAACCCATGGCTACCAAAATTCAACCACGGCCAGTTTAACACTAACCTTATCAACCGTTATGAAGTTCAAAAATTTTTGGACCGTTACACTTAAAGCTCATCAAACTTGAGCAAAGTCTTCAAGTAGTGTCAATTTGTAAGCGATTAAGTTTTGTTCCTGAAAAATAATAATCAAGAAAAGAAAAATAGAAGCAAATAATAATATTTATATTTCAAGAATTTGTGTGAAGGTTACAATATTTATAAAATATAATATAAAATATGTAATCCTCTGATTCTTCTCCTCACGATCTTCAACTCAAGAGTTTTGCTTTGTTATTGAATCAAAGAAATTCTTTTTAGAAACTTTTTTACGAATGCGGAGCCAAGCTTTAATCACAATTGAAGAAATATGGTAACTTGCGATTTACAACTTGGAGACAAAACTCCTTTGTATGCAGAAGACTTGCGGATCACCATTGAAGAGCATAACTTTTCTATGTATTTCTCTTCTTCTTGTTCATCTTGTTCCCTTTTTTTGTTCCTTTTTCTTCTTGAACAACACCCTATAAATAGAGGTGTGCTTCTTCATATTTTTTTAATCAAAATTTTAGTCTAACCCCAGGTGTCTTTGTTGAGGTATGACTTTCTTCTTCTTCTTCTTTTTTTTGTTCGTCCCCCTTTAAGTAGGTTAAAGGGACCGACATTTGTGCTTTGTGAATTCTATCACATAAGAATTTGATCTTGAGGTATGAAGGGATGTGTTCTATGTCCCCGCCTTGAGATCATCAACTTGAGGTTTTACAATCTTTCCAATGTTTAAACATATGGGATAACCAATTTGAGGCTTTACAATGCTCCAAATATTTAAACCTAAGGGACCAACAATTTGAGACTTTACACTATTCCCAAATGTTTAAACATAAGGGATCACCAATTTGAGGCTTTACAATGTTTCCAATGTTTAAACATAAAGGGTCACCAATTTGAGACTTTACAATGTTCCCAATGTTTAAACATAAGGGGGCCAATCATTCAAGGGTTTACAAAGTTCCCAATGTTTAAACATAAGAGGGCCAACAATTTGAGGGTTTACAAAGTTTCCAATGTTTAAACATAAGGGACCCCCAATGCAAGGCATTATAACGTTCCCAATGTTTAAACATAAGGGACCATCAATTCGAGGCTTTACAATGTTCCTATTGTCTAAGAATAAGGGATCTCCAATTCGATGCTTTATAAAGTTCCTAATGTTAAAACATAAGGGACCATCAATTTGAGGCTTTACAGTGTTCCCAATGTCTAACCATAAGGGACCTCAATTCTAGGCTTTATAAAATTCTCAAATACCCCAATTAGCTATATTCTTTTATTTTTATTCTTGTCCTTTTTTTTGCGTGCTATCATTGATGCAGGATAACACTTTTCCTTTTATGCAACCTGAAAAATGGTCTTCTTTAAGGACTATACTTGCTCAACTTCTAGACTCAAATACCTTATAATCGGAACATAAGATAGCAAGGTAGAAACCAAGCTTTTGGTCAAAGTTCCTTTAGTTGATCATTATGTTTATGTGTGGCCACAATTGAGAAACACATTTCATAAGGAAAATTGGACCTCAAAACTTGGCCACACCACTAACAAAGTTTCCAAAGTATGGTATCTTGAAAAATTAAATCTTCAAAGCACAAATCATGCAAGCATTCTTCCAAATTTAGGGTGGCATATGATTCAAGAAGAGTTACGTTGGGGAGATAAAATTTTATTTGAAGGTAAATATCATTGCATCCCGGGATATTAGGAATGGACAGAAGATATCCTTAGAAACAATGGGCAAAATCTGAACAATGCTAACATACGAAATATTGTCTTTGCTTCTCTTTTTACCTAAGATCAGAACTCCAACATCGTGCAGGCCTTTTGTGAGGCTTGATGTCCCTAAACAAATACACTACTTACGTCTCTTGGAGAAGCATCTATATCTCTTTGGGATTTGTATACTCTTGGGGGTTTTCTGATTAGTGGTGTCCTTATGAAGAAGTGATACCTAATGCAATATAGCTTACAGGTCATGATGCCAAAAAAAAAGAGATTTCTTCCTCAAACTTGTGAGTATTTATTTGTTGTCTTTCATCATCTTAGAAAGGAGAAGGCTGGTAGCTCAGGGACCTCTTTTAGTGAATGGATACAATTTTGGTGTAAACAATACATCAAGTATGAACTAGTTTCCCCAAGAAAAGAGAAGAAGACTCGAAACCTATCATCTACACATAACCCCACAAGCGAAATATCAATGGAGGTGAACACATGGTTGAGCTCTCAAGAGATGATATTTTCTATGCTTGGAGCAAAACACCAAAAATATGAGACTTATTTGGCAGCCTTCTTGTTATGTTGGTTATTTACCTTTGTATTTTTCTCTGAGGAAGGGAACCTTATTCGGCTTGAAACTTTTAAGATGGCAAGCTTGATAGTGAGTGGTCGAAAGGTTAGCCTTGCGGTCCAAGTCTTAGTAAGAATCTACCATGGCTTAACAAAAAATTTAAATTCTTCACAGTTTGATCATATTAAAGTTTCTTTCCCTATTCATTATGTTTATGGTTGACTTGCTTATTACTTCAAGACACATTATCCTCTTACTGGTGGACCTTCTCTTCTGCAAATGTTGGTATATTCTGGCGAGGGTGCTGCAAAATATTTTGACAAAGACGAGGCACGAAAAAACATCCATCGAGGTGAAAACCTTGTGTGGAATATGACCATGTTTAATAGACCTCACCCAACTTATTATGTTGATGATATTAAAGCTTTAGAGTTGGAGTCATATTATTTTATGAGCCTTTGATTTAATTATTTACCTTAAGGAGAGAAGACTTCTTCTTCATCTATCCATATAGTCCCTATCGATTTAATTGTCAGTTTGAGTTTCATCAAGATATTCCTGGACATCTTGAAAAGGATATTCATACTAAATCACTTGATGAGGGACTTAGGTATTGGAGAATTTGTGTCTCGCGTACTATTATATAGAAAGTGACATTTCCACTTGTGATTACTTCTATGAAGAAACTTTACTCCATTATCCATCTTGGTAGGAAAGATCCCATGGAAAGTTTCTTGAGGATAATGTGAAGACTTTGATGGAAAAAGTTGGGCCAAACTTTACTACTCCTTTAGAGAAAACAAATCATGATGTCGGAGAGGCGCTCTTAGAAGTTGATACCCCACTTGCCCCATAACCTCGAAGTAAGAGGCTTAAGTCCTCTAAGGGGTCTAAGAAAGAAGTAGCCCATACTTCTATCGATGTAGAGAGATTCCTCTTAATTTCTTCATCTAGAAAGACAGCCTCTTAGGAGACAAGAAAAAATAGCAACGGGGATCAATGTTGAAAGAGAAAGAGACATTAATCAACCAAGTTTGAAGTTGTTGGGTTGCAGATTATGGAAGAGCATGGCGTTGATGGTCCTTCGAAAACATTAGCCATTCAAATCTAAGAGGTTTCCCTTTGACCACAAATCTTTTGTTTTCCAATTTATGGTTGAGTAATTTGCTAACTTTCTTACCTCCCTTTTTGTGTAGCTAAACATTATTGAGCCTCCAAAGGAATCACTACAAGAGAGGCAAAAAATTAGTGATGAATCTGTTACGACATCAAAACATGAGGCAGGGCCAACTTTAGTTATTGAGCAAGGACAGAGAATTATATCCATTTCTTGTGACCAGGCTTTAAAAGGGTTGACCCTTGATTCAAGTGGTACTCCTCCACTCTTTTGAAAGCCAGATGGGCCTAAGTCTATTTTTGAAGGAAAAAGCGTTGTTTCAACTCACAAAAAGAATTTCATCTTGGGCCTTTGGGATGAGAAGTGTAGCGAACTTTCTAGAACTTCTCTAGACTCAATTTCATCTTACAAGGAAGATATTTATGAGATTCTCGAAGAGATGAGTGAAATGTGTGTCATAGATCTTTGATCCTTGGAGCATTTGGTGGATTTTGTTTTCGAGCTTGCTATTTCCTATGATTAAGAACACTCTAATTTTGTTGATAAAGTGCATGAAAATAAGAATCTAGAGTTACTTTCTAAGGCCAAGGAGTGTTTTGAGTCACTTAGAGCAGAGGAGGGTGAGAAGACTAAACATGCTTCTTAAAAATGAAAATCATTAAAGAAGGTCATAAAGAAGTTAGAAACTCTACATGCGGAGCTAGAGAAACTTGAAGCTTTTGTAGATGCTGTCAAGAAAGAGATTGAAGAGGTTTGAGCCAAGATTTCAATTGTTGAGAATGAGGTGTCTTTTTATGAAAACATATACTTCTTGACGGTTGATGATTCGACTCGCTTGAAGCATAAGCGAGAGTGCTTAGAGGTTGATCATCAAGATTTGATCAACTATAAATTATGCTTAGATTACGCTCCTCCCCCTCCCCTTTTATTTTTACTTTCTTTCTGTACTTTACTTTCTCAAGGTTCAGATTGATATGTTAGACAATTTCATAGTAATAAAGTGTCTTTATTTTTTTTGTCTCATATCTTGCATTTTGTGGTTCTAACTTAAATTTAATCACATGTTTTCTTTTGTTGCAAGACTTAATAATTCAAACTTAATCCATGTTTGACACGCTAATATAGAATGAAAATAGCAAAAGCCTCTCATCTTTTAAAGTTTGTGCATTCATCGATTTTAACTTGCAAACTTTGTGAAATTTAGTACTTCAACTTATAAAATCAAAAAATCTCAAGAATATTAATGCATAAACTTGAAGACTTGAGGAGTTTGAAAACTTCAACCTACAAACTTGATCAAATTTAAGGACCTCAAGCGTATTATTGAAGAGGCTCATACTCCATAGGGACTTTCCCCCATAAGGAATCAGGTAGGAACATATAACTTTTTAACACTCATGCAACTGAACTTAGAATATAATTCCAAGCGCCTACGTATCTCAATGAAGAGGATCAAGTCACAACGTAGTTTTGGGAGAGTGTTTTTTATCTTAATTTTTGCCTAGGCCGCCTCTTTCGATATTTTCAACCTAGCGGACATTTTTTTAAGGGGTGTTGTACACAATTAATACTCTTGTGGGCTAGGAGTATCATGGAGTTTTATACTCATACTTTAAGGAGCATCATTTTCCTTAAGGATAGTACCGCTTAAGAAATTTTGCATTTATAGGATCGATCCTTATGTCATCTGCATCGACAAGCTTGTAAGCACAATTTGAGTATACCTCTTGCACCACATATAGTCCATCATACTTCGAGGTAAATTTGCCTCTAGAATTAAGTGAAGTGATAATGGGCCTTCTCACTGCAAGGACTTGGTCTCCGACTTGAAAACACCTCGAACAAATCTTTTTGTTGGAAGCACGAGATAAATGAGCTTAATAACATTCAAGGTTTCGTTGGGCTTCTAATATCTTTTAATCAAGTGCTTTTAATTTAGCAAGATGCAGTCGAGAATTTTCTTCTTCAGTGAGCCCTTCTTGGATAGACAGTCTCAAAGAAGGTATTTGGTGCTAGAGTGGTAGGACTACTTCAACTCCAAAAGCAAGTGAATATATGGTTGCTTAAGTTCGTGTATGGTATGTTTTCTTATATGCTCACAAAGCTTCTTCCATTCTTTCGTGCCAATCTCTCTTGGACTTAGAGATGACTTTCTTCAATAGATTACACAGGGTCTTGTTGAATGCTTCGGCTAGACCATTAGTAGCAGTATTGTACATTGGAGATTTCCACTGTTTAAATCCAAAGAGATCAAATATCTTATTCATCAACTTTTTATCAAATGGCTTGCCATTCTCCATTATTAAGTATCATGGAATGCCAAATCTATAGACAATGTTCACTCGAATGAAGTTTGCAACATTCTCCTTCTTGACTTCTTTAAGAGCTACAGCTTCGATCCATTTTGAGAAGTAATCCTTCGCAGCCAAGATGTATAAATGCCTACCAGAAGATTTTAATAGTGTTCCAACAACATCTAATCCCCAACCATCGAATGACAAAGATGCGATAGTCAGGTGCAAAACTTCGTGTCAAGAAAATAATAATCAAGAACGAAATGCAAATAATTTATAGTATTTGATTTCAATATGTGAGTGTTACAATCTTTATAAATCCTCTAATTCACCTTTTCAAGTATAAATTCAAGTGCTCTTGATCTTGAAAATGAATCTGAAATTTATTCTTGAACTCGATCTCAAAATTTCAATTTGTTCTTGATCTTGTACTTGAAACTTGAATTTATTCTTAAGTTTGATTTTGAGTTCAAGAGCTTTTAAGCTTGTTCTTGAACTTGAATGTTTGAATTCTTAGACTTGTAGAGAAATTCATAGCGTTTGATCCATGAGCTCTCTCTAGCTTCTTGTTAGAATTCTTCCTCGCGCTCTTTAGTGTAAACCATAGTGTGAGCCTTTGCCTTTAGCACCTCTTTAGATAAAACTATGAGTTCAACTCGTCGCTTCATTAGAAGGAATTACACTCTTGAAATCATTTCGGATCATAAGTGAAGAAAGTGTCGTTACTCTTAGGTAACTTCTTCGATGCTTGTTATTCTTATTTTTTAATGGACCTAACCTCTCGAACACAGAAGTTCTCCCAGCAGGTTGTCCAACTCGATCAAAGACAAAAGGTATTTTATTAGAAGACACACACTCATATTCTATAGTGATGTAGTTATTATTTGCCCTTCTTATGTAGATGTGAACCGGTGGTGGTTGGCTATAGCCTAAGCCTTCTCATGCTTGCCTGGTTGCGCCTTTTGATGGTAGTTTCCCTAGCCTAGATGGTTCATTAGGGTTGTACTCAACCTTTGCAAATAACTTGTAAGTATTTGGATCAAAGCCTTTCGTACGTTTTATAGGGAGCGACATATCTCGTGGTGGATCTTGAGCCATAAAATTTCCCAACAGCTTTGAAGACAAGTTTATTACATCAATCCATTTGATAGGAAGAGTCAATCCTCTTAATACATTCGCTCGTATACCGGATGATTTGACCTCCTCTTTCTTAGCCTTCAGGACATAACAGAGTATAGAGGTTGGCTTTTTTTTCGAGGGCATAGTCTTCCCTTTATTTGGACAAGAACTAGGCTCTCAGATATTGACTTTTTCTCTTTCAGTAGCTACGTCAGTTGTCTCACCTTTAAGATTATCATATTTGGTTGGTTTGACGCCCTCAAGCTTTGCCTATTTTACAACATAACTCTTCAAATAGAACTTTGCATTAGCAAAATGTAGTGCAACTTCAGTGAAAGGGTTATTGCCAGTAACTATTTTCTTTTCAATTCCATCTTCGAGGTATTTCATATATTGATAGTAAGAAGAAGAGATGATTTTGTTCTTATGCACCCAATGACTTTCAAGCAATATATTATATGAAGTCTTTGCATAAATCAAATGCATCCATGCACTTGATCGCAAGTCATCCATATGAATTTCCAGCTTAATAGAGCCTATAGACCCCTTCCCCCTTAATTAAATCCTTGTATCAACAAATGACTTTCGCTAAGTTCTTCAGTTGTGATGCCAAGTTCTTTCAACGTGCGGATGGGAAGAATGTGGACCCCAGACCCTTCATCTATCAAGATTTTATTTATCTTCTTCTCTAGCACATTACCCACCATATACAAAGGACGATTGTGTAGAGTTTCACCAAATAAAAGATCATCATCTGTAAATGTGATCTTTGTATCACATGCATATACTTCTTGAAGAAGGGGTTCCATAGACTTTACAGAAGATGAGGGGGATGTTTTTTATGGGATTTCACCCATTGCTCCTTCCTTGTCAACAACAGACGTCTTTGGTGAGATTTCACTTGTTGTTTCTTCTTTGTTAGAAAGAGACACCTCTGATGAAGTCTCATTCATTGCTTCTCCCATGCCAACAATGAAACATGATGCCTTAACATTGTCTTGAGTAGCCTCCATGCAGAACTAACTTGGCGAGAATTCCCCCAAAGTCACGGGACGCCGCTGTTTCTGGTAGTGGTGTTTTTTACCTTTGACTTCTTTGGATGTTCGACTGACTTCTGCTTTTTTATCTCCTTATTATTTTTTGTCTGATCAATTTCTCAAATGATTCTTTCCATGGACTAGTCTTGTTGTGTCTTCACCTAGTCACAAGAATCCAATCTTTGTTTTATTATATGTATCAATTTGGGGTTTTTCTTGCTCTAATGGCCCTTCTTCTTCAAATGCACATATCTGGATTGGGTCAAGTAAGCTGAATATGATAGAAATTGGATTAGAGCTTTCCTTTCCGTCATCAAGGAAAATCTTTTTTTCGTTAGCCAACTGCATAACTTTATCCTTGAAGACAAAACACTTTTCAAGAGGGTGACCTAGAAGTCTATGATACTTGTAGTAATTTGGGTCATCAGTCTTCCCAGCTTCATCGGGTTGTTTCATCTCTGGCAACTCAATGAGATCTAGCTCAACCAATTCATTAAAAAATTCAACAACATTAAAATCCAGAAAAGAGTATTCCTTTTCTTGTATCTCCCTCAAGGTCAACTTTCGATTTGGATGCTCTTGAAAAGTCATTTTTACACTCTACATCTTACTTTCTTTCATAGTAAACTTCACAGGTGCCACACTGACATTCATGGATTCTTTGTTATCATTCCTTGGCACAAATGTACTCCACTTCTTGGGTTCCTGTTTGTCCTTCCCTTTGCGAAGGTCATGAACAGACATCCCATCTTTTTCGGCAAAAGATATGCTTAACTCTATATCATGGGAACGAGTAGCTATATCTTCAAAAGACTTAGGCTTGATTCCTTGTAAGATTTAGATAATCCCCCGGAGCATCCCTTGGATACACATTACTATAGCAGAAGTTTTACTAAGTCTATCTTTGCAATTTAAACTCGCATTTCTCTATCGATTTATGAAATCAATGATTAGTTCATCCTTTCTTTGGTGAGTATTCTTGAGCTCTACCATGCTCATTGTGCATCTTGTATTGTAGAAGCGATTAAGAAACTCATGTTCTAGTTGCTCCCAACTATCAATAGAATTAGGCTCAAGATTAGTGTACCAGTCAAATATGTCTCCCTTTAAGGAGCGGATGAACTTCTTAACAAGATCCATAGGTTCCATTATTGATACATGTCTCTACAAAGTTCACAACATGTTGCTTGGGATTTTCTTTGCTCTCAAACTATTGGAACTTAGGAGGTTGATAACCGACAAACATTTTGAGGTTATCAATTCTTATAGTGTAAGGCTTGGCATACATGTATGAAGACTTAGTGTAGACTTCATACTTATCTTTGATAGTCCCTTCAATGAACTACATCAATCGATTAAGTGGGATCATCCCCTCATAAAAAAATGGCATCCCCTTGATAGGTGATGCTTGCTTCAAAGGATTTTTGATCTCTTGAACTTCAATGTCCTTTCCAGTTGCATGACTAGATTCTCCATCTAGTAAACCATCCATCTTATCCATCAACTTGTCGATGCGAGATTCTTGACTTTGGTCATGCTTGATCAATCCTTCAATCATCTTTGCAAAATTCATAAGTCACTCCTCAATGAATAAAGCATCAGTTCCCAGTTCTTGCATGACCATTGGTGATGTCGGGGAGTAACATAGACTTTTGTACAAGTCAATATTTGAAGGGCTCACATCACATGAGCCTTTCTTTGCGATGGAGTTCTTAGATCCAGGAAGCTAAAGTGAAGCTAAAGTTCTTTCACTCTTTTCAGCAATATTGCTTTCTTCATTCGCAACATTTGTGGACAACCTTACTCTTTTCGGAGATGAAAATCCAAAAACATGAATTGATATGGATGACACATGAAGTATTTGTTGTCCTAGCATGGTATCCTTGTTCCTCGTAACAACTCTAAAACTCCCAAAGGTAACACCAAGAATTCCCTCCACTTCAGTAGAGAACATAGAATCAACATTCTTGGAGAAAGACTATTGGAAGTTGATCTTCTTGGAAGCTATTTGAATGTTCTTTGAAACTTGAAAAGTTTACATGAGAGGTAGAGATGGTCCTACTGGGCGTGCCAGAATTTGTTGATGATAATATTTGCATTGAGAAAATAATAATCAAAAATGAAAATATCACAAACAATTTATCGTGTTTGATTTTAATATGTAAGTGTTACAATCTCTATAAATCTTTTGATTTACCTTTTCAAGTATAAATTCAAGTGCTCTTGAGCTTGATCTTGAATCTGAAATTTGTTCTTGAACTCGATCTCGAAATTTGAATTTGTTCTTAATCTTGTACTTGAACCTTGAATTTGTTCTTAAGTTTGATCTTGAGTTCAAGAGCATTTAAGCTTGTTCTTGGATCTGAATGTTTGAATTCGTAAAACTTGTATAGAAATATGTGGTGTTTGATTAATGAGCTCTCTCTAGTTTCTTGTTAGAATTCTTCCTTATTATCCTTTTTCTGATCGGTTACTCAAATGATTCTTTCCGTGGACTAGTCTTGTTGCGTCTCCGCCTAGTAATGAGAATCCATCCTTCATCAATATTTGTATCAATTTGGGGCTTTTCTTGCTCTAATGGCTCTTCTTCTTCAGATGCACATATTTGGATTGGGTCAAGTGAGCTGAATATTATAGAAATTTGATTAGAGCTTTTCTTTCCGTCATCAAGGACAATCTTCTTTTTGTTAGCTAATTGCATAACTTTATCCTTGAAGGCAAAGTACTTTTCAAGAGGGTGACCTAGAAATTTATGATACTTGTAATAATTTGGGTCATCAGTCTTCCTAGCTTCATCGGGTTGTTTCATCTCTGGCAACTCAATGAGATCTAGCTCAAGCAATTCATCAAAAATTTTAGAACATCAGAATCCAAAAAAGGGTATTCTTTTTCTTGCATCTCCCTCAAGGTCAACTTTCGATTTGGACACTTTTGAAAAGTTATTTTTACACTCTACTTCTTACTTTATTTCGTAGTAAACTTCACAAGTTCCACATTAACATTCATGGAATCTTTGTTGTCATTCCTGGGCACGAATTTACTCTATTTCTTGGGTTCCTATTTATCCTTCCCTTTACGAGGGTCATGAACAGACATTCTATCCTTTTCGACAGAAGACATGCTTAACTCCATATCATGGGAACGAGTAGCTTGATCTTCAAAAGACTTAGGCTTGATTCCTTGTAAGATAAATAGAAGCCCCAGTGCATCCCTTGGATACACATTTCTATAGCAGAAGCTTCACTAAGCCTATCTTTGCAATTTAAACTCGCATTTCTCCATTGATTTATGAAATCGATGACTAGTTCATCCTTTCTCTGGCAAGTATTCGCGAGCTCTACCATGCTCACAATGGGTCTTATGTTGTAGAAGCGATTAAAATATTCATGTTCTAGTTGTTCTCAACTATCAATAGAATTAGGCTCAAGATCCGTGTACCAATCAAATGTGTTTCCCTTTAAGGAGCAGACACAATTCTTGAAAAGATAGTCTCCATAGGTTCCAGCATTGTTACATGTCTCTACAAGGTGCGTAACATGTTGCTTTGGATTTCCTTTGCCCTCGAATTGTTGGAACTTAGGACATTGATAACTGGCAGACATTTTAAGGTTATCAATCCTTGCAATGTAAGGCTTGGCATACATGTGTGAAGACTTGGTGGATACTTCATACTTATTCTTGATAGTCCCTTCAATGAACTCCTTCAATTGATCAAGTGGGATCATCCCTTCAGAGGAGACTGACATCTCCTTGATAGGTGATGCTTGCTTCGCAGGATTTTTGGTCTCTTGAACTTCAATACTCTTTCTAGTTGCATGACTAGATTCTCCATCTAGTAAACCATCCATCTTATCCATTAACTTGTCGATGCGAGATTCTTGACTTTGGTCATGCTTAATCAATCCTTCAATCATCTTTGCTAAATTCATAAGTTGCTCCTCCATGATAAAGCATCAGTTACCATTGCTTGCATGACCATTGGTGATGTCGGGGAGTAACATAGACTTTTGTACAAGTCAATCTTTGAAGGGTTCACATCACACGAGCATTTCTTTGCGATGGAGTTCTTAGATCCACGAAGCTCAAGTGAAGCTAAAGTTCTTTCAATCTTTTCAGCAATATTGCTTTCTTCATTCCCAACATTTGTAGAGAACCTTACTCTTTTCGGAGAAGAAGATCCAAAAACATGAATTGATATGGATGACACATGAAATATTTGTTGTCCTAGCATGGTAGCCTTGCTCCTCGTAACAACTCTAAAACTCTCAAAGCTAACACCAAGAATTCCCTCCACTTCAGTAGAGAACTTGGAGTCAGCATTCTTGGAGAAAGTCGATTGGGAGTTGATCTTCTTGGAAGCCATTTGAATGTTATTTGATACTTGAAAAGTTGAGATGAGAGGTAGAGATGGTCCCACTGGGCATGTCAATTTGTAAATGACTATGTTTCGTTTCTGAAAATAACAATCAAGAAAAGAAAATAGAAACAAATAATAATATTTGTATTTTAAGAATTTGTGTGAAGGATACAATATTTATAAAATCTAATGAAAAAGACATAATCATTTGATTCTTCTCCTCACGATCATCAACTCAAGGTTTCACTTTGTTCTTGAATCGAAAAAATACTTGTTGAAACTTCACTATGAATGTGGATCCAAGCTTTAGTTACAATCGTAGAAATATGAGAACTTGCGGCTTACAACTTAGAGACAAAACTCCTTTGTATGCGGAAGACTTGCGGATCACCACTGAAGAGCAGAATTTTTCTATGTATTTCTCCTCTTCTTGTTCCTCTTCTTCCTTTTTTTGTTGTTCTTTCTGGTCTTATAAAGACCCCTTTATATATTGTAAGCTAGGGTTTGGGGGTATTTTGGTCTTCAATTAATTTTAGAAGACCTTGGGCTTGAAGAACATAAGTTGGGCTCATCTTGTCAACTTAATGGACTGACCCAAATATAATTTGGACTTTATTTAAGTCATATAATTTTAACCTAAATATTAATCCAAGCTCATTAATCAATAATTTGACTTGGTCAATGTATCATGAATTTAAGATTTAATCCACATTTAATATAGATTGATCAATAAAATTTCACTATCTACAAATTCCCCCTACTTTAGGACTTGTCAGAGTGCTTGACTTGTCTTTAAAAATAAGGTTTGAAATATTCATGAATCAAATATTTTCTTTTTTTTGTAGGAAGTTTTTCAAAACTTTCCATATTTGATTCCATGGAGATTTTTCATAATTCGACTCCAATGAAACATTCCATAACTTGATTCTTATGTAATTTTGCATAACTTGAATCCTATTGATTTTTTTCATAATTTGGTTCCTAGGAAACTTTACCATGATTTGATTTCAATTATGGATTTTCCATTATTTGAATCGTATGGAATTTTTCATAATTTGGTTCCTAGGAAAATTTTCCATAATTTGATTTCAATTATGGGTTTTCCATAATTTGAATCCTATAGAAATTTTCACAATTTAGTTCAGTTTGGCTCGAGGATGACTCAAATCTAATGAATCTTTGAAATTTGAAGACATTGTTCGAATTTTAAGAGCGTCAAAACTTGAAGACTTAGCTCAAATTTGAAGAGATTTATGAGATGCATTTTAGGCTCGTGCATCGAGGAACATTTGACTTGAAGACTTCGCTCGAATTTGATAAGCTTTGAAACTTTAAAGACTTTGGTTGAGTTTGAAGAACTTCATGATATGGAGACTTGATTCGAATTTGTTGAACTTTGCTCAAATTATAGGGAGTATTACAACTTGAAGACTTTGTTCAAATTTGATGAGCTTTAAGACTTGAAAATTTAGCTCAAGTTTGATGAGCTTTATGACCTGCATTTTAGGCTCATGCGTCAAGAAGAATATGACCTGAAGGCTTTGCTCAAATTTGATGAGCCTTGAGACTTGAAAATTTAGCTCAAGTTTGATGAGCTTTAAGACCTACATTTTAGGCTCGTACGTCGAGGAGCATTTGACTTGAAGATTTCACTCGAATTTTATGAGCTTTGAAACTTAAAGATTTTGGTTGAATTTGAAGAACTTCATGATATGGAGACTTAATTTGAATTTGTTGAACTTTGCTCAAATTTAGGGAGTATCACGACTTGAAGACTCTGCTCAAATTTGATGAGTTTTAAGACTTGAAAACTTCGCTCAAATTTGATGAGCTTTATGACCTGCATTTTAGGCTTGTGCGTCGAGGAGAATTTTGTCTTTAAGATGGCTCAAATTTGATGAGCTTTGAAATTTGAAGACATTGCTCGAATTTTAAGAGTTTCACGATCCGAAGACTTAGCTCGAATTTGATGAGCTTTATGACATTCATTTTAAGCTCATACGTCGAGGAGCATTTTGGCTTGATTCCTCATGATGGGTCCCATGCTTCCCACAAAAATATCAAGGATATTCTCTACAACAATATAGAATTTAGATCCAATGTCTTTTGCGGATTTTGAGTTGACTTTTTCGAAAGACATCTATTCCTTTCGGAGTTGAAGACCGAAAAACAGAAATTGATGTGGATGAGACATGAAGTGTTTGTTGTCCTAGCATGGTAGCCTTGCTCCTCATAACAACTCCAAAACTCCCAAAGGTAATACCAAGAATTCTCTCCACTTTAGTAGAGAACTTGGAGTTGGCAACCTTGGAGAAAGTCGATTGGGAGTTGACCTTCTTGGAAGTCATTTGAATACTCTTTGAAACTTTAAGAAGTTGAGATAGGAGGTAGAGATTGTCCCACTGGGCATGCTAGTTTGTTTACAATAATTTTTAATGTGATAGAAAAATAAATTGTAATCACATATAAAATATGAAGAAATATAATTTTATTGATAAATTTTGTGGGTACAAATCTATTTATCCCTTGATTCTTCTCCCATAAGATTTCTCCGTGACTTGAGGGTCGTTAGTGGCCTATTTCTCGAACGTAGGATGATTCTGACCTTCTTAAACATATTTTGACTTCTTGATAAATATCCCCAGAATTTATGGGATATTTGAGATGCCTCTTTAAGAGAATATAATATCCTTTATATAGGCATTAATAAGGGTTTAGGGTAGAGTAACCTCCAAGAAACCCTAATTGGTATAAGATTAGCCTCTAAGAAATCCTAACTGAAATAAGACTAATTTTGTAGTGTCCTGCAAAGTTTTAATGTCTACAATATTCATGTAGTTTTAATTTCTTCTTAAGATCCATATGCACCCAATTATTTTACAAACGGGTGATAAATCAACTAAATTCGTGAAGATAAAACTTCTTGTAAAGTGAGGGATCATCTCCAACATAAAAAAATAATAAAATTAGTATTAAAAATTTTGTCTGCTCTAACTCTTTTGTTTCTTCTTAGCTCAATATTATTAATTTTTTTAAAATTTTCAACTAGATAGTGACAAAATATTTTTTTAATTCTTTGATACCTACTATTTTAGAATAAAATATTATTTTTATGAAAAATAGCATTATATGATTATATTATTACTACATTATCTTCAATTCAAAACTCTATAGGTTGTACTATTTGAAGCATAATCAAGAAAATCATAAATAGTAACTTTTGTCCCAATTTTATAATTTTGGGATTCATTAGCCTTATAAAGACTAGACTATTCTAATCTCTTAGATATTCTAAATTTGACTTGTGTCTTTTCCTTATGATGCACACAATTTAACACATAACAAGCAATTAATAATTTCACCCCACAAATTTAGATATGCATTTAACTTAATAAGCATGACATTAGACAATTCAATCAAAGTTCTATTTTTTCTTTCTTCTACACCATTAAATGTAGGGGACTAAGGAGAAATAATATCATGAATTATTCAGTGATCTACCAAAAAAATATACTTATTAGACGCATATTCATGATCACTGTCACTTCTAATTCTTTTTATTTTTCTTGCAAACCGATTTTCAGTCTCATGGAGATCAATCTTAAAATTTTGAAAATGTCACTTTTATTTTTCATCAAGTAAGAAAATGTATACTTGAAAATAAATTATCAATAAAAATGATAAATATATATTTCTTCTATGAGTAAAAATTCTTCCAAATTCACAAATATCAGTATGAACTAATTTTGAAAAGTTAATTTTTCTTTCAACTTGAAAATGAGGCCTTGTAGTGATTTTGATTTTACTACAAGTCTCACACTTTGTAAAACTCTTTTTAGTCATTGTAATTAGTCTTAAACTACTCATGATTTCTATGTAACAATCATTTATATGATACAAACGAGCATGTCAAAAATTACCAGAAGGGAGCATGTAAACATAATAGAAACCTTATTCACTTCAACATTCAACTTAAACATCTCATAACAAGCATACTCCTTTCTCACAAAAGTAGTTCTTTTTACAATTACATATTGATCAGATTCAATAATCTGTTTAAAACTTATTTTATTTAGAAGAAAACAAGACATCTGTTTTTTTTTTTAATGGAAGAAGTATAAACTATGTATTCAAACTTAAAAGCCTTCGGCAGATTAAACATAATTCGGCATCTCCCTTTCGAAGCACTTGAGGAGTGCGAGAATCATCAAGTATGATGATTTTGAGCTCCTCAAAAGGAGTATATTTTGTAAATCAATCTTTATCATAACATATATGATGATTTGCACTAGAATCAATCGACCATTCATTAATATTCTCAATCATGTTTACGTCTAGCCTGAGCTACTCTTTTTTTTTCCTTACCTATATATCACAGTTAGCACCCTCAAAGCAATTGTCTTTCAATTAGAGAATCAATGACTGCATCAGAGATGTAGTGTAGTACATCTGAGACTTCTAAATCCTTCCCAATACCTCCCAAGGAAAATCTCAAATATGAATCCCAAATTGAAAGGTAAGTGTGAGCTTATCTATGTACAAAAGGCTCTTCGATAATATTCCTCTGAGGTGTAGGATCACATTTTTAAAATTTATAAAATTGAACAATATGTCCACTTTTACTATAGACAAAGAATGATCTTGCATGTTGAACTTGTCAATTTTGTACCTGATTATTTTTACCATTATTTGTACTTTTGTGAGTGTCGGGAGTTGCATTATTTGAAGTAATTAAATTTAGTTGTATTTATTGTGATGTTTCTCTCTTCTAATTGAAAAAGTGTATCTTGTCCCTTTGCCTTCTCTTCCATGCGGACTCGCATTATTAACGTCTCAAAAAAGTTTTTATTATTTGTAGGGCATAATCTTTTTTAAAATTTCTTTCAAGAAGGTGAAATATTTTCTACTATGTCACAAACAATTGTAATCTCCTTAGATCTAAGTTCTCAACAATCATTTTAAAGTCTTGATCTTGGTCTACAACTTATTTGTTGTCCATCATTTGAAAAAAAAATAATGCTAATAGCATATTTTTCAATCTAGCCTCTTTTGTATTATACTTACTCTATAATGCTTTTTAATTTTTTTTGTGCACCAATGTAAGTTCTATTATAATAATCATAAAAATTATTATAATCAGATAGATAGTGAAGAAGACAATATCGATACTTGTAGAAATTATCATTGTACTTCTGTCACGATCCGAGAGTAGGGCCTAGATGTGACATGGCGAAGGAGAACCCGAAAGTCCTCGGCCAAGCCATCGTAGCATCATCACACACATCATCGGTTTGGAAGCGCATATAATAAATAAATGGCACGTATAATAAATAAATGGCACGTAAGACTAAGGGATCTGGGCTTTGGACTCAATCTTTGGGGATATTGTCGAGAATGGGATAAGCATGAATCACATAGCACATAACAATTATGATCTAAGGGGCGAGTAAGTATGACTCAAGCTATGGGGGCAAGCAGGGTTAGGGACTTTCCACATAAGCACCTTCCCAATCCAAATATATCATAATCGCATAAGCGGAAACGAAAGCATAACATAAGATATCATTACTTAACATAGATAGCCATATCATTGCAAGTCACACATAGCATAACGTACAATAGAGTTCGCTATGTCCAACAATGCCTCTACATGATATAAGAAGGGGCCTCGACATATTTCGGGCTCACCCTCAAGTCATAAGGTAAAGGAACATAAAGTAAAGACAAAGGTAGATGAAAGTGGGTGTTGCCCTTGGAGTATAAGGCTCACCACAAGTAATAACTTTAAGAATCTCATTTAGCCATTCAATGGGGGATGAAAGTCACCTCCGCTCCCTACATGGTTAGAGCATGTAGACAAAGAGTATAGGTTAGCACATAATAATGCACTAAGTATTCGGGCATGCGATGCATATGGACATAAGCCTACCACAAATTAGATGACAAGGGAACATATATCGAAGGAGAATATAGAAAAGGATAGTATATCAATATGCCATGAAATCCATGATGCATGAAATGTCATAATGGTTATAGTATAGGGGATAAGACCATAACCGACATCCAAACTCATGTGAGCTACAACATGAACTTGCCCGATGAGGCCTCCCATCGGATGAGAGAAAATTACTTGCCAAAGGTAACCTACACCACACCTTACGACTTGGTTATTTCGGTGTGATGGTCACCTTCCTTACGACCCGGTCATTTTGGAAGGATTTCTATAACATATCATATCATAGCATAGCATACCTTACGGGACCACCCATTTCGGTTGCATAACCTATGTTGGCACATAGTTGAGAGAAAGGAGTGGGACCCTTGGGGATAGCCCACTTACTACTCAAATCCCATTCGGTGCTAAATCGTCATCCCACAAGAATACGTATACATATACATGCCTTTAAAATGGAATGAAAACACTTGACATCATGCCATGCATAATTGGGCTATAAACCAAAATCACTTCCTTTATATTCTAGCATACGTGACAAAAAAGTCAAACACATTTCATAATCATACTTCATTGGGCTATAAAGTTTAATATGTTTTCATATCAAACTTTATGCATAGGAGTAGCTCCATACTTGTCAAGTCATATCATATTGATGTAAATATCCATAGTTTCTCAAAGAGCCAAATCATAGACATTATGTGATCACATTCTTATCATAACCCATACTTGTTCAAAATCATATTCATAAACATATTTGGGACTTAGCCCACATCATATCCTTCATGAAATTCATGTTCATGCATGCAAATGCCATGATTGATGATGAGAATAGCATGGGTACTAGAATTTATAATTTAAATTCAAATTAAGAAGAATCTATAAGCAATTCAAAGTTAAATCAATAATTAAATCTCAATTTGGCACTACTCATACAAGGATTAAAGAGTAAGGGGACATGCATACTTGTACCTTTCTTAAATCAAAGGAATTCATAAATTAGGGGCTTAGTTCATCTTGAAATTATTAAATAAGAACATCCCACACTTCAATTTCACTAAATTATTCTTAATTTAAAAGACCCATTTCAAGAAAAACCATAATTCATCAAAAATTGAGAAAAAGATTTTTGGGTCTTCATGGTTGAAAGAGGAACCATGAATCAATCCTACATACCTTGAATTTAACAAGAAGATTGAGAAGATTCTGATGAAGACTTAAGTTTTTTCCAATTTCAAGCTTGGTCTCCAATGGAACATGAGAGAAAATTGAGAGAATTTTGGGAGAGAAATTGAGAGCCTTAATGAATTAAAATGAATTAGAGTTCAATTTAGGGTTTTTTAGGAGAGTTTATAAAGGCTAAAACGGCCCTAGGAATGATTAAAATTACCATTTATCCATTAATGAAATGGAGAAGATAACTGGAACAGTCGCTGACGGAAGCATCCACACGATCCGTGTAGTGGCTCACGGATCGTTAGCCCTACCGTATTTCTTAACTTGGGTCACACCTTGGCTTGAAATCTTGGAAGACTTTCTGGATCACTCCATGACAGGACTCACGGTCCGTGAAGCTGCACACGGACTGTACACTGGTCCGTAGAACCTCACTTGGTCTGGAGTCCTGGCCCTGAGGTCTAGGAAGTCTCTGGACCACTCCACAAAGGCCCCTCATGGACTGTGAGGCATTACACGGACCGTGAAGTGGTCTGTGGAGCTTCACTTGGTCCACGACTATAACGACCCGAAAATTTTTGAACACTCCTTACGGTTGGTCTTGTATGAATTAATACTGGTCATGGTTGAGTTTTAGTAGCCACGGGTTGAGTTTAAGTGGCCAAACGCAAAATGGATCAGTTGGTGGCCTAGAGGAGCCGTTTGGGCAGTAGAATTGGAACTAGAATAACTTTTGATGCAGGTTGAAACGTGTGGGATTCTATATATAAAATTAAATATCTTTGAGTTAGCTTCGCAACGCAACTTGTTTCACTCAATTTGGAGTTCAAATGAGGAAGTTATGGCCTAAACAGTGGGACTGCCTGAAATTCGGAAGACATTGGAGATAGGCCCCGAAAAGAGGCCAAGGACAGGACCACTGTAACAACCCAAAAATTTTAAAAATCTAATTATGGTTGGAATTCTATGATGTAATACAATCCATGTATGAGTTTTGGTGGCCACGGGTTGAATTTAAGTGGCCAAATGCAAATTAGGATAGAAAGTGGCATAGAGGGATAGTTTTGACAGTCCAATTCAAAAAGTCATAACTTTTGATTTGGTATAAACCATGTGAGCTACTACATATCAAATTGAATCTATTTGAGTTATCTTTCCAAAAAAAGTGGTTTCACTCAATTTAGATATCGGATGAGGGAGATATCGCCCAAACAGTGAGCCTGTCTAAATTTCAGAAGCCATTGGAGATAGGCTCTGAAAAATGGCCAAGGACATTGACACGGACCGTTAAACTTTGAACGGTCCATCTAGGATGTCGTGTGATATTCCAGTGAGCTTGGGGTGGCTTGGAATCACCCCAAAGCTAAGTGTGGGTTGACGGGACCCTTAGCGGGTCGTTTGTAATTTGACGGTCCGTTCACTGCCTCGTTAAGTGAGGCAGTGGCTAAGACATGGATTGGTTGATGTTTTTGGGGTTAAGTGAGCTTAGACGGTAGGTGACACGGGCTGTCTCACCTTAGACGGTTCTTTTGGCTGCTCGTTAAACGTGACAGAGAGTCCTCCGAGATTTCGTGTGGAAAATTGGCTAAGTACAACTTGACGGCATGTTGCACGGACCACATGACCATTTTAATCCACTGTAGCTTCCGTTTGGGTGTTGTTTTCAGTGAAAAGTTCCGGTTTATTAATGGTATTTTCGTGATTTAACATT
>JBCEWC010002987.1:0-31957 GCA_038996855.1 Solanum aculeatissimum | reverse complement strand
CCCCAACTCTAGTTGGGTTCTATATTTGGTCAACGACCGCTTTGCATCTCAATTGAGGTGTGAGTTTGGGCGTATCATTCTCCACATTTCATGCCTCGAATATGTTGCTACAACAACAATATCGAGAGAAGAAGTATTATGAACTAATTTCTCATATTTTTATGATTGAACAAAATAATGATTTGTCAATAAAAATCATGAGAATCGACTTACTAGATCTACACCACTTTCTAAAGTGAATGAGGTGTATGTCTACCATGCTAGGCATGAAAAAGGTCGTGGATCTGATCGTGGTCTTGATAATGGCCAAAATAAAATTCTTTTCCTGGTGTTAATCATTCACCAGAGAAAAATCACCACCAAAAGGGTGTTATCAATGTGATAAAAGGGTCATTATACATGTGAGTGTCATACTCCCAAATACTTGGTTGAGCAAGCATCACTAAAGAAGAAAGAGAAAAATTTTGAAGTAAATTTTATCTCTAAAAATCATGTTGACATTATACAATTTGATGTAACAGATTACTTTGCACCCTAAAAGAAAGATAAATCACTTGATTGGTGATGGTAAGATGATATATTCAAGTTCTACCACACCCAAAAAGGGTAAGACATCTGGTTAAAGTTCTGATGCACCATGATAATAAGATTTGAGTTCAACCTTCATTGATTCATGGTCTAAGATATCTTTATATGAGTAAAACGTTGGATTCAAGTCCTAATAATGTACCATATTAATGATAGAATGATGAATAAAGCAAAATAATATGCTTTTGAGGAAAAATCATAAAATATATTCCATGAAAATGCTCCATTCTCTAAAGTGGATGTGATAGCAGTGCATAATGTCTGAAAAGACAAGTGATTGAATAATGCATGTGAACACAGAAAAAGGTACTAAGTTGTCATAAATTGATATGCTAAGTGATTGTGTTCTATTCTTGAAGAATGAAAACTTTTTTATAAGTGTTATAAATACAAATTCATTCCCTGAAGTGAATGTGATAATATTCAATAAAACCTCTCAATATGAATGAATGTGCACTTTATCGTGATATCATCACGACTCATCTCCAGAAGAGAGATGCAACAATTGAGAAGAAATAAATATGAAAAGTACTCCCCGAGTAATAAATCTGCTCATGTAATAGAGCAAAAGGCACATGTCATGGTAAACTCAAAGTTTACTTATTAGACATATATTAAAGAAATAAAAAAAAATTGAAGATTGTTTGTTCTCATGATAATTTAATGGGATCAACTAATATTGGGGATGAATTTCCTAAATTCTGAAAGTATGAAAGGTGAATATGGGCTCGTTCACCGTCATGTGATATTATAAATGAATGCATCTATAAGATAATCACATGTGCATATATTGTCAACTTGAAGTTTGACATTTGCGAAATTGTTTGTGCAAAATAATTGAGTTAAGAGCACAACTTTCAGAAAACGTAATCAAGACAATTCATCTTGATAATATTGATAAATATCCAAACTGATTGACACTAAATGTCTCAAATAAATGGTCAATCATTATTTATGAGAACAAGGCTTCATGGTCTGAAATATGATAAATTGCATATAAAGATATGCATCAGACTAATACATTACGATCGATTTCTCCCTCAATTGGATTTATGATCAGGGATCATATAATTTTCATCTAATAATTTTGATATGCGGTATATGATTAATAAATATACCATGATGCATAAAAGATGGATTCTCTAAGATAGATTGGAATATATGTTAGTTGTCTAACATAAGGGGAGATAATAAGAAACTAAGAGTTGAAATGCTCTTATTAAATGTCCCTGAAGGACACAATTCATGACATACATGAAACATGCAATTGATCCCAAATAAGATAATTCTTGAAAGGAAACGACCAAATGGTCATAATTAAGAGGCAATGTGCTCTTGAAGAGCTTACGACATAACACTTCATGAAACATCATGAGAAGGGTAGCTACCTGAAAATAATGAAGTGATGAGATCTCAATAAGTTATGTCGCATTGCAAACCGACAAAAATGATATTTTGTTAATGATATCTTTGAAACAATATAGTGCAATATTGTAAAAGATTAAGAGGATCTAAATTCTCCGGTGTATTAAAGCATGCTCTAATTATCAAGTGGAATGGTGCATCTTGGTAAGCGTAAATTAAAGCTTATTTGACTTGTAATCTAGACACTAGAAAATGTCATGCATTTAATATTGAATATTATCACCGGAAAAAATTGATGTGAAAGTATTTGAAGGATTTAAAATGCATGAAGCATATACAAGTTCATGAAAACTTATTTATAATCCTCATATTGATTAAAATTAATCAAGAATCTTTCATATTTTTATGCAAGTTGATAACTTGAATTGAAGCTCTTGAAGAGTTTTCAAAAGACAATAGATTGTTTGCTTAAAGAAATTGAAGTGAAGAACTTGCAAAAATCTTTGATCCTACAGATTCGTTCGAGTGACAATGTGGCTGATTTGTTCACCAAATCTCTACCAACTGCAACTTTCAAGAAGATGGTACATAAGATTGGGATGTGAAGATTCAAGTCTTTAGATTAATGTTCTTATTAGGGGGAGTTAATAAGCGATGCACTCTTTTTTCCTCACAAAGTTTAGTCTCATTGGGTTTTTCTTACAAGGTTTTAAATGAGGCATCCAAAATGTGTATTATTAGATATGTATACTCTTTTTCCTTCACTAGAATTTTTTCCCATTGAATTTTATCTAGTAATGTTTTAACGAGGCACATAATCTAGCAAATAGACATTCAAGGGGGAGTGTTATAAACATATTTAATTTGTAGTGAATGTCTATTATGTGGATTCCTATAATAGTTAGAAATCCTATTTGAATACCAAGTTAGTTTCTTACTTGGAAATCAAATCAGTTTTTTTCTTATAAATATAAGGGTTTTTTCCTTATAAATATAAGGGTTTCCTTCATTGTAAAATACATCTAATACAACTTAATATTATTCAAGAGTAATAAAAAAAATTCTCTCTACTTTTCTTCTTCATACTTTATAATTTCATAACAATTGTGATCTAAATTAAATTATAAATATTTGTGTGGTTATAAATCATTTCATTAGCAATAAAATGAGGTTTAAAGTTAAATTACTTGTTTAAAAAATGAAATGTTGTCATTTTTAAAACAAATTAATAAGGACAGTTCTACTATGTTTTTGAAAAGTTAGGGCGAAAAAATAGTAGATTTTTATTTTATTTTTTTTAAAAAAAAGAAGAATTACTTAGAAATTGTGATTGATATTCATTGATTGTTAATTTACATTCTAATAATACTCCTTTATTCATTTGAATTATGTGTTTTAGTTAAGGTTTTTTCTTTTTTTTGGCAATGACAATTATATATATATTTTAAATATTTGAAATTGTTTACTACTATGACTTATAGTATTTTTTTAATATAATTTTCAAATATATAAATTTTATTTCAAAAATTTTATATCCCAATTAATTTGAAGTCACTTAATAAAACTTAGCTTTAGACCCTTAATGCTCTTGAGCCACCCTTGCTTCTTATTCATCTTGAAGAATATACTACAATGAAGGAAACCCTTTTATTTATAGGGAAAAAGTTATTTGGTCTCCAAGTAGGAAACTGACTTGGTCTCCAAGTAGGATTCCTAACTCTTAAAGATATTTACATAATAAACATTCACTATAAATCAAATATGTTTATAACACTGATGACTTATTTCTCTTTTGATTTGAAATAAATGGAAATGGTTTTGTAATTAAAAATAATAAGAAGACTGGAAGAATGTCAGATTCCCTTGTACTTGGCTTCATTTGTAATTAAAAATAATAAGGGAAAATTACACATATATACAAAAAAGTAAAAAGCTTACAAAAAAAAGTAGTTCATGTTTTATTTACATAAAAAATAGTCCCAAATCAGCGAAACTATACAATATAATTATAGAAAGTATATACTGCTATACAATGTATATTACTTATATATGAGTTATACACTAAATATAAATTATGATACACAAATATGCACTGACTATACACGTCTATATAACGAGGGTTGAATGCCCAAAATTATAACAAATAGCCAAAGGTCAGCCGGATGACTATTTTTCATAATTAAAAAAAGTGGACTATTTTTATGTAAATAATTTTTCTCAGTGATTTGTGGCTGTAATTATCTCTTTTTAAAATTCTAAATGAAAACGAAAAGAAAAAAAGAAGAAGCACTCAATGGGATTCGAACAGAGTCAAAAGACATGCCAAATACTATGTGTCTTGTATTCATGGGTCAAAAGACAATAATTGAGTGGCTTTATTATTCTCATAAAAAACTTTATTGCTCCATAAAGAAGGGCAAAAATTTTAAAATCACAATTAATTTATATTTATTTTTAATAGGTTCGAAAAAATGGTTTATAAAATCAAAATAAAGGAGATAGATGTAATATTATAAACCACAAGAAAATGAGTGTTATAAAATAAAATCTGAATGAAAATCTCAGAAATTATCTCTACAATATTTTTGTAAGTGTCCATATTTGATAAATAATTAACTCTATTTAACGTGATCTTTCATTCATCATTGTCACTAACTTTTGTCTTGATATAACTCAATCAATTTAAAAATATTCCACACATACAATTATGATCGATAATTTGGTATATTTTCGTAGTTAATGAGATATAATTCTGTCTGTAATATGTGGCTCGAATGTTTTGAACCATCCTTTTCTATAATTATCCATTTATGAAGATGAGGTTAATCAATTTCTAAATTTGATCATAATATAAATACTTCTATTAACGGTAAATTTCAACGTCGGTCTGATATTATATGTGCGAGGGCGTCATTATCATGAGTCGTGAGTAACCCATAATATAATTTCAACAGATTTTGGCTACCTCTGCACTAGCGGGGTATATCAATTTATTACATAATAATTCTACTCCGTCCAAATCCATAGCCTTAAATTAATGCTTGATTACTGCATTTCCATTATACATTTCTACGTTGGACGCAGGGGCAGGTTTAGAGGGAGACAAAAAATTATAAGATATATATATACTCACACTGCCCTACATAATAATGCAAACACGCCAAATCCTCAATACCGACATATTAGTAGTATTTTAAGTTTTTTGAAAAGAAAATCTATCGACAAAGTGTCAAAATAGTGGGACCCTAACTCTGCTCGCGAAACCCAATCAATGTGGTCTATAAAGATAGTAGGGGAGTACCCATACCTCTTCAGTACTAACCAAATCATTCAAAAATGGCCGCACCAAAATTGGTATTTCTTGCAGCACTTTTCATCTCTCTTTCCTACCTCTCCGGCGCGGCGGACTCCGCCGAAGCCTCCACCAGTTTCATTAAAAGCTCTTGTAAGTCGACTACTTTTCCCGACGTGTGCGTCGCTTCCCTTTCCGGTTACGCACAAGCCATAAAAAACAGCCGATTGCAGCTGGTGAAAACGGCTTTATCCGTGAGCCTAGACAAAGCCGTATCCACAAAAGGATTCGTAAGCAAGCTGTTGAAATTCAAGGGATTGAAACACAGAGAGTATGAAGCTATCAAGGATTGCATGGAGGAGACGAGTGATAGTATAGATCGGCTGAGCAGATCTGTGAATGAGCTGAAAGGCATGGATCGTAGCCGTGGGAAAGCCGATTTCCAGTGGCATATGAGCAACGTGGAGACATGGGTAAGTGCTGCTATCACCGATGAGAATACTTGCACCGATGGGTTTGCCGGCCGGGCTTTGAATGGTAAGATTAAGGCGTCGATCAGAAGCCACATAGCTAATTTAGCCCAGGTTACTAGCAATGCACTGGCGTTGATCAACCAATATGCTGCAAACCATTGATTAAATAGCTCCGTTAATTAATTATGTTTAGGGTGTTTGAGCTTAATTATGGGTTTTGCCTTTCTTCTTTTGTCTCGGGGAGTGGTTTGTTTGGTACTCTGTAAATTCCACGCGCTATGGAATGTTCCTGTCTTGTCCTCTACGGGATGTTTTATTCTACACAAGTTATGAATATTAGTAATGCATAATTATTATACCGCTTATTTTTGTTTGGTTGAAATTATTATTTATTTATTTAAAAGTTACTATATACTTCTTCCATCTTAATTTATGTAACGTTATTTGATTCAATAACATTATTTTTGAATTTTATGATTTAAAATAAGTTATAATTACTTTATTCCAATTTATATAAAATAATTTGAATTTCGAGAGTTAAACTTCTTTATTTTTTTGGAGACTAAGGTCTATGTCCTCTTTCGTGCAATTAATATTTTTAGAATGAATAAGTTAGAGAGTCGTGCCTAACTTTCCATCATTAAGATAGAGTTTTAAAAAGAAAAGAAAAACCTTCTTTATTTTGACTATATATCCAAACATACAATCCTTATGATTTACGAATAATTTATATATTGACGAACTATATAAAAAGTTTTACGAGCCATGAAAATTAACAATTTTAAAATATAATTGGTATCACGAATATAATTGGTACAATTGATAATAAAATATTAGCTACTAGAAGGACGAAAGGGGTTAGCGAGATATAGGAGAGAGAGGAAAGAGATACAATTGATTTGTATATCTGATCGATAATTATATCATGAATATAATTGATATAACTAATTTTGTATCAAACACCATTGTATTCAATTCACGATGCAAATCAATTGTATCAAGTATATTGACGATATAATTTGTATTCAAATAAAATTTGTACCAACAAATTCAATTGTATTAACAAATACAATTGTATCGTTATTGTAATTCATAATAAATTAATATTTATTTTCATGTGCATTTGTATTTGTGTATTATATTTATATATATGTTATCATATGTGTGTGGTATAATTTATATTTATATCACTGACTATTATTATTTGTATTTATAGCATTTATCGTTATTATTTGTATAATTGACTATTATCATTTATATCTTTGATGGTTATTATTTGTATTTGTATTGCAGAAAGAAAAAAAGAGGAAAGAAAATAAAAAATTAATTATGCCTTGAATTATAATTTTTTAAATTATAATTATGTTGCCTTCTTATGTAATTCTTATTGTAATCAAAATCATTCAAATTACTGTTTTTTCAAGAGATATGTAAAAGAAAAATAGGAAGCTAATTCGAGACTGAAGAAGTACTATAGAAAAAGGTATTTCGTTTGAAAAGGGAAAAGGCAGATGTTTACTATATGAGGTTATTTTTGTCATTTTAATTGTGATAAATTATACATTATTAATACTCTCATTCTATTTTGTACAAATTAATATATTTTCTGTTTCTTTTAGTTATCATGTTACATTTTCGAGAGTCAATGTGAGTAACTTTCAAAGTTAAATTAGATTACATTAATTTAATATTTTAAAAATAAAAATTAAATTAGATATTCAAAAACTATATAAAAAATATTTTAAGTTGTAGTTTTTTAAAAATAAATTTGATAAAAATATATAACTTAATATATTAATCAAAATTCATATTCTTTTGACTTTTAAAAAAAAAATATGACAACTAAAAAGAAATAATAATACAATTTTTATATAACTCAAACGAGTTAGGTGGAAAAGAAGAAGATCAATATATTCTTTAGCTTTATGTGGAGATTAATAGCTTTCAAAAATCAAGCGTCACACTCACTTTATTATTCAATTGTTTTAAGCATGGACTGATTAATTAAAGACAAATATGCTTAATTAGACAGGCGGTAGGCCAAAAAGGGCTATTACTAAAATTATTAATGATATAATAAAATTATTAACAGCAGGATTCTTTTAATAGAAGATCCAAGGAAAGCCAGGTTATCATTTTTGTCTGAGACAAAGATGTGTAACTAATTATTGAGAGAAATATAATGAGAATACTACCTTTCAACCACCTCACAGTCACTGATATATAATGAATGAATGTGTCTATGAAGATCCTTCGTTTTACATATAAATAAAACGTTAAAATCATAACAAGTAGATTTGCTGGTCTTTGGAGGTAAGAGCAGCTTCGTCTTATTCATCATTGGTCAGAGGGCCATAGACATATACGTGTACGCTTGCCTTAAAAGTTAACCCTTTATTCATTTATTCATTTGAGAATAAAAAAGACCTTAAATTTAATAATATCCATTATCCACTTATATTATGATGACTCGTGGGTTGCATGGTTTAAAAAAACTAGGATTAACTCATTTGATACAATAAATTAATTCACTTACTGGACAATTACTATGACTTGTCTTGAAATTTGACTTAAAATAGGCCGGTAAACTTCAACTTGATTCAATCCTCACCGATTATGAAATTTGAGAGTTTGAATTAGTCTGACATATCAATTTGACGAACCTTAATTAAAAGTATAATTTATACAAATTCAATTGTGTAAGGAGGAAACTTTAATTTATCCTTGTTCTTTTTCATTTACAAATTGATACGTTACTTTGGTTGTAAGTGTAGTATAAAAATATCTGTATATATATATTTGAGAAGATGAAATACTGAAAAAAAATAATATGTCAAAATAATTAATGAAAATTTGATAAATATTACTACAATAATATTTTTATGTAGTATATATATATAAGTGAAAATAATATTTGACTCGTGCTAGGCACTGTCCTAAGAAACTATTTCAACAATATGAAATGTTTCCCCAGGATTAAACAAGCCTTCACTAAATACTTAGAGGATACAGAAATTAATAAAATATAATTACTACAAAATAGGCAAGTCGAAAAGGGGAATTATAATAGTAAGCTAAAATAATAAGAAGATATATTAGGAGAAAGTGTAGTAACTTTTCTTTTCTTTCTTACTCTTACTCTCTTCTTCTTAGTCATACTTGGTTTCAAGAATGAAGTCATATATATAGTAGTTGAAACTTGACAATCAAGTACGGTGGGTGGTCATATTTTTACCATGAATATGGCCATGAAGGTGCCATGCATATGGCCATAAAATTGTTATGCAAATGGCCATGAAATTGTCATGCAAATGGCCAAGAAATTACCACGCAAATGACCATGAAATTGCCGTGCATATGACTTTATTTTTTCCATGTAAAAGTGTGTGATAACACAAACTATTTTCAGTGAAATATTATCTTGCTCATTATAATATTTGTGTTCACAAAATACTTTTATATGATCATCAATGACATATTTTATGACTAAGTAATGACATATAGAAAATAGTTAAAATATTTTTAAAATATCCAATAATCAACCATATATTTTAAAAATATTTAAGGATAGTAACAAGACTTGCTTAATTTTGCATGATCAAAATGCTATAGGTTTGGCATCTTTTGGACTATGAACCAAACTTAGATCGATAAAATTTAACTTACAAAATTATTGGTGAAATATAAGATTTCTATGAACCAAAAAATCTTTATTGTATGTCAAAGATTCTACCAATCACATTTTAATCCTTATATTTTGTTGTTCAACGCGAATTTGCGCCAATAGGCCATGCACGTGCCTGGTTATTCACGAGAGCTCTAGAGACTAGGTTAAGGTCTCATAGGAGCGGCCTCACTCCACTTCTCATATAGGTGAATTCATCAAGTGTATACTGCTCTAAATACACCATCCTTAAGGACTATAAATTCATTAAGAGTGAATAACTCATCCCTCATAATTAGTAGCAGTTCAGACACTCTCAGTTAGTGTGCAGTGTCAATATCGACTTGTTATTAATCATATGAACCTACTTCAAGGGATCTCCAATCACATAGGTTGGGTTACCATCTTTATTCACAATCATATTAGCCTTAAATCTATCTCTTTCGAGGTTTAAAGAATTAATTTTCTTCCCACAGGTTTAGTCAGCGAATCGGCCGACTTCAGTTCTGACTTCACATACTCAATGAAAATTATTCCATCGTTCAGCAGTTTCTTAACGACATCATGTCTCAATTTCGTGTGTCTACTTTTACAATTGTAAGATTTATTCTTCGCTATAACAATTGCGGCTTGACAATCACAATGTATAGACATAGGAGGCATCACATCCTTTATTAAAGGCATATTTGCTAAGTAATTTCTTAGCCACTTAGCCTCAGAACCAGCTAGTTATAGAGCTACAAACTCTGACTCCATAGTTGATCTTGCAATGATCATTTGCCTAGCCGATTTCCATGATATTGCACCACCACCTAAGGTGAACACATATCCACTAGTGGATTTTGTCTCATCTGAATCAAAGATCCAGTTTGCATCACAATACCCTTTTAATGGTGAAGAAAATTCACTGTACAGGATACCATAATTCATGATTCCTCTCAAATATTTCATTAGTCTCATTAATGTGGACCAATGCTCTTTATTGGGATTATGAGTACATCTACTCAGTCTACACACAACATAAGCTATATCAGGCCTGGTAAAATTCATCAAATGCATCAGACTCTCAATAATTTGAGCATATTTAGACTGAGCAACTGGGTCACCTTTATTCTTTTTCAATTGAGAGTTAGCATCATAAGGAGTGGTCACATATGTCACATCAAAATATTTAAACTTCTTAAGAAGTCTCTCCACACAATGTTCTTGTGACAATAATATACCATCTTCACTCCTTCTAACTTTAACTCTCAAAATCATATTGACTTCACCCAGATCTTTCATATCAAAATTAGTAGACAAAAATAATTTGGTATTCTGCACAATATTTAAACTTGTACCAAATATAAGCATGTTATCAACATATAAACATATTATCACATAATCATTGTCTATCATTTTATTATAAACACATTTGTCCACTTCAATAGAAGAAAAGTCATCTCTCACTAAGACTTGATCAAATTTTTCATGTCATTGCTTAGGAACTTGTTTAAGACCATAAAGAGATTTAATTAATTTACAAACTTTTTTTTGTCCAAGAACAATACATCCTTCAGGTTGAACCATATAAATTTCTTCTTCCAAATAATCACCATTTTAAAAAGTTATTTTTACATCCATTTGATGGATAAAGAACTTATGAATTGATGTCAAGGCAATTAAAGTTTGAATAGAAGAAATTCTAGTTACCGGTGCAAATGTATCAAAATAATTAATATTCTATTTTTGAGAGAATCCTTTTGCTACTAACCGAGCTTTATATTTATCTATAAATCCATCTGGATTAAGTTTTCTTTTGAAAATCCATTTACAACCAATAGATTTTGCACCAACAGGTAAATCAATCAAAATTCATGTATCATTTTTCATAATTGAATCAATTTCAATTTTTATTGCCTCTTTCCAAAATTTATCATCAGGAGAAGAAGTAGCTTCCGAATAATTAAATGGTTCATTGTCCACAAAAAAAGTTTGAAAATCATTTCCATAAGAAAAAATACTCTTCTTTAGGTCTTTTACTTCTTCTTAGCTCCTCAACATTAGAAATAGATATACTATTTCTTTCAATAGGTGCATGAGAGATTTTATCACTTAGTGGAAAAATATGTTCAAAGAACTCATCATTCTTTGTTTCAAGAATAGTATTTCTATCAAGCACATCACTTCTTAAAACAAAAAATCTATATACAACACTATGTTCAGCATATCCGATAAGTATGCAATCAACTATTTTGGAACCTATTTTTCTCTTCTTAGGTTCAGGTAAGAGAACTTTAGCAAGACACCCCCATACTTTTAAATATTTCAAATTAGGTCTATAACCTTTCCACAATTCATAAGGTGTTTTGCTAGTTCTTTTATGAGGAATTCTATTTTGTAAGTGACATGCAGACAATATAGCTTTACCCCACAAATTATCAGGTGCATTAGAACTAATTAACATGGAGTTCAACATTTCTTTCAATGATCTATTTTTCCTTTCAGCTACTCCATTAGATTCAGGTAAGTAAGGTGGAGTTAATTCATGAATAATTCCTTCCTTTTCACAAAAGACATTTAAAGATAAATATTCTCCACCTCTATCAGATATAATTCTTTTGATTTTTCTATTAAGTTGATTTTCAACTTCAGTTTTATAAGAAATAAATGCATTAAAAATATCATCTTTGTTTCTAAGCAAATACAACTTAGTAAATCTAGAAAAATCATCAATATATGTCACATAATATCTTTTATCACCTCTAGTCATAGTTTATTTTAAGTCACCTAAATCAGTGTGCTTTCTCATGTATCAAAAAATATAATCACCACTCTAATACGCATAAATTTAAGAATAATGATCTACATTAACAGAAATTTATGTATTAATTTAACAAATTTTCAGTCAAATCAAATCAGAAAGACCTAATTAACAAGTTTAGAAAAATATGATTTTGATTTTACATGTGAAAAAAAGAACG
This sequence comes from Solanum aculeatissimum, assembly GCA_038996855.1. Lineage (NCBI taxonomy): Eukaryota > Viridiplantae > Streptophyta > Magnoliopsida > Solanales > Solanaceae > Solanum > Solanum aculeatissimum. The sequence goes on along the minus strand of JBCEWC010002987.1, from coordinate 19,612 downwards.
GGTGAAACCACCCAGTTGCATGTCCACATAACTAATATGGTGATATCATGAATGTATCAAAAAAAATCCAACTAATGTTAAAAACACCAATACACAAATATATAAGCACTTTGATCATGTTAATCATTAAATGAATAAAACTTAAATTATGTATCAAAAAATTTTCAACAAAACAAATAAACAGTAAAAATTGTGTCTACTAAACACGCCTTTGGCAACGATGATCTGTTTGTAATAGGTACAACTTTTTCTTCTTTTTTTGTATGTGATTTTTTGGCTTTTAATTTTGAGCTTGATGCTACATCCTTTGTGACCTCCGTCCCTACTGGAAAATCATTCTTCAATGGCGTTTCCTTGAGAGTTTTGTGAATCATCGCCTAATGGGTCTACATTAGTTTCTTCAATATTGTCACTATCGTCTACTTGATGCGTAATATCAAGGCTAAAGTTGGATTGAGAATCCATGTCTATTGTTGACTGATATCAAGAAGAACTCAAATTTGGGGAAAGAGTTTCGAAGAAAGAAGAAAGAAGAAGAAGAAAAGACTCTAAAATTCGTGTGGCAATAGAAATCTAAATTTGAAAATTGGAGTTAATTATGACAAGTTAGTAAATGATTTACATTGATTGGACTGTAAAAAGCGTAAAAATAGGCATAATGATGGATATAAAACTTGAGTGAAAAGATTTTATTGCAGGTATCATAAAATAAGAAAGAGTGTGTAAAAATGTGAGATTTTTGTAATATTTTTATATGGTAGGGAATATTGAAGATTTGAGTAAATTAAATTGTGTAATTTTTAGTTAATATAACACTAGGAAGTTTATAAAGAGTTAAGAGACTAGATAATCAAATATCACTAAAAGAAAATCAATATTAGACAAATTAACAAGGTGTAATAATCTGTAGGAGACCTTTTTTAATGTATACTAAATAGATGAAAAGAGTAGTATTTCTAGGGGTGGAAGTAAAGCCGTCAAAATGGGCTTGATCCATGGGATCGGCTCAACCCCACCCGTTATTGGGATAGGGTTGCAACATGATTTTTCAAGTCCATTTAAAACTAGAACTTGTAAGCCCGATCCAACTAAGTCCTTGGCCAATGAAGCTTGATCGAGGTCGGGTCGGGGTCGGCCCATGGACCTAAATTATTATTTAATTTGAATTAAAATAATTAAAGTTATAAGGCGTAATTGTTCTTTAGTTTACATATTTATTTTTTCAAATTTCTTTTACTTATTTATTTGTCAAAAAAGATTATTATTTTCTTTAGTCGTAAGATGACTCAAATTCATGATCATTGTTTGTTATATTTTATTTGAAAATCTTCTCAATTCTTAATGTTATATATTTCATATATGAAATTATAATTGAAAGAACAACTAATCATATGTATGATGCATCATATTATGATTGTAATTATTATATTTTTTTTATATAATATTTTTAGAAATGATTAAAAAAATTTAATATATTGATAAAATTTTAAATTTGAATTTAGATAGAAAAAATTATTTATTTAAAAAAAAAAAAGAAGGGTTGATTCGCCTCAATCCGCGGCTCTACTAGGGTTGGGTTGAGCTGACCATTTCAAGGCCCTTTCAAATGAAGGGCCGATCCATCCTAGCCCTTCAAATTCCTTGACCCTCGAAGCTTAGACTAGGTAGGGCTGAGCTAGCCCATTTTGACAACTCTAGAAGGTGATAGGAATTATCTTGTCCAAACTCTTATTTGCAAAAGGACATATGGCATATACGTTGTCAAGAGAGAAAATATTTTGCCTTGGTAAACGATTAATATATACTGACTTTTGAAATACACTATAATTTTCCAACATCATCAACTTGCCTGTGAGGATTTATCTTGATGCGGTCGCATTTAGTGGTCACAATTGGGCAGCTTTTGACGAGTGATGTGACGTTGAGGAGGCCACATGGAGGAGATGTGGCGTAGCATGAGCCAATGTCTTGCTCATTCACAACTTCTTCTTCACTTCAGGATCTTTCAAATGTGGTATATCTTCGTCTAATACTCTTCAAGAGCCCCCAAAGCCTCCTTTTGCATAATTATGATACATAAAATTTGAAGTTTCTTGACTTGACTTTGAATGAAGGAATTTGAGTGAGTTGTGCTCCCCGATATCGTATTAAAAAGACTAAGGAGTGTTAGTGACGACAAGCAGCAGTAATTTCTCTAGAGAAGCCATCTCCATTGTCACTTCCTCTCTTTTCTCTTCCTCGTCCATCACCCTTAAAAATTATTCCCATGAAACCCACCATAGCTAAAAATTTTACCAAAGTAAGTTATTATAAAATTAATTTACCAAAATAATATATTTTTTAAAATTTTTACAAAACTAGTATAAACGTATTTCTCAATAACGTTTTAGGTTACATTTTATTTAACGGTGTTAATTTAAAAAACGTTACTGTGAGTAACATTTTTAGCATAATATGTATTTCACAGTAACGTTTTATAATACGTTACTCTAAAATACGTTTTACATCTAAATTGTTACTCACAGTAACATTTCTTAAGAATTCAATCATAAATTATGCAATTTAGTTATAAAATATTAATGACGTTAACATTTTAACTTAAAAGATTTTTTGACAATTGTTTCAACTTAAAAATGTTATTGATAGTGACATTTGGCGAATCCACAAATTGACCCACATAGTAGTAGTTTGTTTTGATATGAGAAAAACATACAAAACATCACAATCAGACTGATTTTTTTCAGTTACCATAGTTCTACTTTGATGAAAACATTTTATTTTTACTTTGTCTTTTACAATCTCGACATTAATGTTGAAATATGATTTATCACCAGATTCATCGTTTATTTGTTGATTATCACTTTCCTTCGATGTCAAGTTTTCATTTAATAAGCTGTAATTTTTTTCAATCAACTTAGCCATTTTAAAGTTAAAACGTTACTATTAAAAAAAATTCTAAGTTAAAACGTATTATAGCTAAATTTGAAGGATTTGATTTTATATTTACAAGATTAAATGACCCGTGATTGAATTTTTAAAAACCGTTACTGTGAGTAACATTTTAGGTGTAAAACGTATTTCAGAGTAACGTATTATAAAACGTTACTGTGAAATACGTATTACGCTAAAAACGTTACTCACAGTAATGTTTCTTAAGTTAACACTGTTAAATAAAGTGTAACCTAAAACGTTATTGAGAAATACATTTATACTAGTTTTGTAAATTTTTTTAAAAAATATATTATTTTAATAAATTAATTTAAATAATGACTTACTTTGATAAAAAATTCCACCAGTTCCTTACCAAAATCACCTCTTCTTCGTTGTTGACCTATTTTTCCGCCCAATATATAATCTCTTTTCATATTCTATTTTCAATTTTAGTATTTCGCAATGCATTTAAGAATTCTTTTTCATTAATTAATGTGCTGCTTTAAATATTTGTACTTAAGCAATGATTTCAATATATATGTTGGAAAATAATATATATGATTTTTAACCACAAAACTGTGGACAAATGGTTATGCTTCAAAAGTGTGACCATATGTACCCAAAGATTTTAGGAGGTTGATTTTTAAAATTTTAATATATTAACATGCCTTCGCAGAAATTCGAATTCCGATCTTCTGCATAGTAGGATACATTTCTAGCGCTAGACCATTGTTGTTTATTGATAATTTTTTTTTATTTATACTCTTTAAATTTATATTTTCATGAGAAAAGTCGGGAGTTTAATTTTGAATTATTTTGTTTAGAATAACCTACTTCTGATTTTTGGCACTAAAAAATCCTACCTTCAAAAGTAAATTTTATTTTTAAAAAAAAGTTTTTTTAGAAAAATGACCTCACGAGCCATTTTTTTTGTAGTGGCGCCTCAATAAAAGTTTTAATACTTTACAAATTTTATTTTAAGGCGTTACATCCGATGTTTATTAATTTGGGGAGAAGGTTACAATTAATTTCTCTTTTGAAAAACTGTGAAGGAAACAAAGTAGGAAGTTGAAGAACAAAACAGATCAAACAACACAAGCTCAACACGAACACATTCTTTTCCCTAGTATGGCTTGTCAAGTTCTTATGTTTTCATTCTTTACCGTGATCTAGCTAATCCTTTGATGTCATCGATGAGACAGTCGAGGTTATGGTACGATAATCCTCCTTCTTGAACACTTAATTTTGCCAGTTCTGATAATTTCTCAATCGATTTCTTGAACTCATCCTTTTTTGTTTCCATAAGATCTTTTACCATTTTCTCTACGATGAATCTATCACAAATGTCTTTCATGTCTAATCCAATCTTCCAGAACTCATTTACTAGTCTACTTGTGACTCTTTGGTCCACATATTGAGCCCAACATATCATGGACTTTCCCTCAATGATACTTTCCAATGTTGAGTTCCATCCACTATGGGTTAAAAATCCACCAACGGATGGATGGGCTAGTACCATCCTTTGTGGAGCCCAATTCACTATGCAACCAATTCCCTTGCAACCCTCCACAAGTTCCTTCATGATTTGATCATGTGATTCACCTCCCTTCAACATGTTAGGCCTTATAACCCACAAAAATTTAATTTTACTATTCATTAGTCCATGCCAAAATTCCATGATCTCATTTCTTGAAACAACAGCAAGGCTTCCGAAACTTACATAAATGACTGACCCTATAGATTGTGCGTCGAGCCATTTGATGGAAGTATGATCTTCTGTCCATAAACTATTTGAGGATGACAATAGTGGAGTGGCTTTAGCAGCAAGTCTCGTATTCAAGTTCAAGTGCAATGGTCCAATTGCATATGTTTTAGAAAAATAAGATCGAATATTAGAAAGAAAAGGCCCATCCAAATCTTCAAATGAATTTAATATGAGCCCGTGGGCTTTTGGGATCCGCTCAATTTCCTTAAAAATGGCTTGAGAATTTTGATCAATTTTATAATCCAAGAGACAAAAGTGTGGAAGATCTCGTCGCCTGAGAAGACCTTCCATGGCTGGTATATGTGTTACCACCGCATCCAAATCATTTCCTAAAGAAATAAAAATATGAAGTTATTTTGGTATATCCTTTTAAATTTCTATTTATGCAAAAGTGGAGCAAGTAGTATTCCCTCAAAAATGTCATTTTAATATAATTGAGCATTTAATAGCAGCGGGAGACCATGTCCATATCTAACGGGTAACTGTAAGCTTATCATTTTTCATTTAAATAAGTATCATATATTTTAAATATTTGTATAGATTCTATTGTATTATTTTAACATTATATTCTCAAAATCAGGTTAAATGTGTATTTATCAAACATTTCGTACATGAAAAATAAATGAATCCGTTGGATTTTTAAGTTTTTTTCTTAAAAAGCTCACTTTTACTTTTTCTTTTTTAAACCATAAATATTCCTTTCGTCCCATTTTAATTTAATCTATAAATATATAATTTAATTTATCTTTTAAAAATTTTAATATTTCAATAAATAAAAAGCTAAATATAAAAAAAATATCGAATATTCATTTTTTAAAAACGTTGAATAATTCAACTAATTTAAGCATTTGAAAAAAAGCTCAAAAAATTGGGATGAACAAAGTACTTAATACCACGTCCATGCCGCCCACGCCCTATCCCCCTGCCCCCACCCCCTTTCTTCGTCTTCTTCTTGTGCCTTTTCCCCTTTTCCTGTTTTATCTTTTTAAAATAAAGATAATATTTTATATAATTATTTACTTATAGATCGTTTCTCATAAAATTATTCAATTATTAGTATTTCACTTACAAAATTATTGAGCTTATTTAATTAATTTTTTCATCTAAAATTTATCGATATATAATTTTTATTTAAAATTAAAATTTAAAAGATAAAAAAATATTTATTTAAACTATTTTAATGATCCACCTACTTAATTTGGCCTGCTAAAAAAATAATATTGATCCTTTTATTCTACCTTTATTCATCTAAATTGATCTGTCTTGTTCGACTGTTTTTCCTCTGCGTTTTTTTCAAAAAAAAAGACTACTGAATTTTAAACCAGACTTTGCAATTCTAACATTAATTAATTTCGTCACAAGACAGCTTATAGGTGAGCCGGTTTCATGCTTTATTAAAAGATTTGCCAGCTTAGAGATAATTCTATTGTAAACTTAATATTTGATAAAGACAATATCTTAATGCTCATACAAGTAATTTACTATGGTTATTTCTGAGATAACTTTATATTATAGCGAATATCTAAATTTCTTTTGAGAAGACTTAGAAACTGTTGGTGTATATGCATTTTATTATTAAAATAAAATATTAAGTGCATATATCAGTGGTATAAATTGTGGGAGGAATGATTATTAGTTTTTGTAATTTATATGACCATTAGTTCTTGTAACTTTTATGATCATTAGTTTCTTGTAACTTATATGACCATTAGAGTCTTGTAACTTATGTAACCACTAATCCATGTTCCACCCATTAGTGTTTTGTAACTCATGTAACTTTCAAGACTTGATTCCTTCATTCATATACTTACATTATTATCCACTTAATTCTTATTCAAGACAAGAAAGAATTCCTCACCTATAAACGGTGGTGGTCTTACTTTGTTTTGGGTATAAGATGAAGGATGAAGAAGAAGTAAATGTGTAGTAGAAAAAATGAGAAGTGTGGATATATGTTGTAGTATGTAGTGAAGTGTGCAATAGTGAAAGAGAGGGTTGAGACTAAAGAAAATATTCTAAGTCTTTAACTATATTCACTATATACAAAAGAGAGTAATTATATGTTGAAGGAAGGTGTTCTTTTTGTGGAGCTTTGGACTCTTTAACTAATTCGGAGTTGTTTGAGTCATACAACGTTGTTGGATTGTTGTATCCTGGAGGGGACAAGTCAAGTGTATTACTGCTGGATCGGTGTAGATTTATGTCGCAGTGGACTTGAATCTCCTTAAAGAGAGCGATATATCCGCATCTCAACCTGAATGAATTTTATTCAATTTTGTCATTTTAATTTTTCAACTGTAATTTATTGTATTATGGTATATTACACCAACACAAACCTATTTAGCAATTAAATGAATTTTCTCTTATAAATTAAAAAGAAAATCATTGTAATTGATATGTGAATATCACCTCATCGCTGGGACAAAACTCCTTTTCATTTCTTCTCTCAAGTTTTTATTTTAATAGTCAACACATGATATAAATTAAATTTAATATTTAAAATTTAATTAACTTAATCATTTCTTCTCTTTTATTTAATGACATAAGTCAATTAAAGTTTAGCCATTAAATTTAACTTATCTCATGTATCGAGCATCAAATAGAAATTCAAAAAAAATAAAGGGAGAAGAAACAGGAAGGAGCCTCCTCTAGCTAACTGAATATCTTTAAGAGAAATTGGAAGTTTCTTCCTTTTCTTATTTTACAGTTTTATAACAAAATCATCATTTACATAAGATTGTTATTAATTAATTCATTTTATTAAAGTATAACTATTGAAATAATAATTTAATTTAATATAATTATTAGAAAAGTTTTTAAATCCTAATAAAATTAGATATTTTGCACTATTATACATGGGTGGTGGAGATAAAATGAAAGAGTACCTTGGAAGGGCAGCACCCCAGCCTGAATGAGTTTGGGCAGGCAAATATAAACCCAAAAGCAGGAAGGACTAATAGTGTCAAATACAATCACTGGAACTCCCATCTCCTTTCCAATATCGACCACATAATAAAACAGGCCATCTGGTATAACACATGTGACATCGCTGAGCAATATTTGTCTGAGGAACGGCTCGGCCACAGTCTGCAAGGAGCAGATAATGTCTCCGAATTGTTCGATGGAGCGCGGATGGTCTTCAGGTAGGCCATCAGATATTGTGAGGAATCGGAATTGTGGATATTGTTGGAAACGAGATTGGACATTGGAGTGAGCGAAGAGGCGTTGTTGATTGTGGGTTGTGTTGAGGAAAGTGACTCTTAGGCCAGCAAGGCATAAGAGTTCAGCTAATTGTAGATTGGAGTGGATTGGGCTTTGTAAAGGGAGAGGGAAGATGAGAATGTGAGGAGGAGTAAGGGATGTTTCTTCCTGCTCATCCATGCCCCGATTTTGTCTGAATCGGTGAAATTAAGCCCCGCGACTCATGATTTTATAGATGCAACAGTTCCCCCTTTGCCACTGGCCAATTTTTAAATTCTAACAGGTTCAACCCACTCAATTCGTTGAAGCTTGAGGGGTTAATAATTCGTCATTTATTAGTTCTATTTATTTTAACTCAATTCATTTAGAATTGAGTTGGTGTGTCAACTTGAATTGACTCGAAATTTTTTTTATTAAAATATTTTTATAATTTTTTTTTAATTTGATAGGTTGTATATAGTCATAATAAAATTAAAAAAATTTAATTAAGTATTAAAATATTGAAAAAAAACAAATAAAATAAGTAAAACTTAGATCGAATTGGGTCTTGACCCGCTCTATAACCCGATACTCAACTTGTTTTGACCTAACCCATTTTGACCCGAGCAAATTTGGGTTGGACTGGATCTTAACTCATTGTTATCTTAATCTATTATAACCTGCTCAAATTTGACTCAACCGACTAATTGTCACCCCTAACTACCCTGCTATCTCACTTTATACTTGCTCTATCCCTTTATACTTGTTATAATATTTTTTAAAAAAAAGACAATTCAAACAATATTAATTTTATTAATATTTTGAGATGTATTTTTTTTATTAAAATAACTCAAATTTAAAAATTTATAATATTTTTCATATAAGTTTAAATATCTAAAAATTTTTTTAGAATATCGAATTATTGTTATCTAATTTATTTTTGAAAAATTAATCAAATTGACATTCAAAAATTGCAACATGAAAATGTGTTTGGTACGAAGGCAAATATTTTTCAATTTTGTCATATTTGATTGACTTAAATATTTTGAAAAATATATTTTCTAAATCAACTTATTTTTCTTAAATTTAAAAATAAAAATAACTTTCCTCCAAAAACTCAAAAAAACACTTTTCAAAACTCTCATCCAACCTCAAATTGCTATTTTTTTTCTTCTTACCCTACCCCTACTCTGACTCTCTAGGCCACCACCACCACAAAAAAAAAATTAAAATACTTTAAATCTTAAAAAATTCAATTCCCCCTACCCTGCACCACCCTTAACCCCCCTCCCCCCCCCCTCTCCCAACTCACACACACACAAAAAAAATTTTAAAGGTTTGTTTTGAAAAATATTTAACATTTTAAATTTTTTTATCTTAGTACCTCATCCCTATCTCCCCCCCCCCCTAAAAAAAAAATTAGGAAATTATTTTTTCAAAAAATATTTTATTTTATTTTACCCTAACCCCTACGCCAAAACAAATTCAAAAATATTTTTGAAAATATTCTAAATTTTAAAATTTTTATTTTAATTTTTTAAACCCATCCCGACGCCTCCCCCTCCAACACAAAAAAAGAAGAAGAAGCAATTAGCTAAATATTTTTGAAAAAAATTTAAAATTTTTATTTTCCCCCCAACTCTCTATCACCTATGAACCTGAATCTTTGATATCAAATTGTTACGATCCGAATTTGGGTGTAATAGTACTTGCCTTTAATCAATCAAGGCAAGTCAGGCTAAACAAAAAATAACAAAATAATGGGAAAGGTAAAGCGAAATACAGTCTAAATATGAAAGAATAAACGTTTAAGAAGGATATCTAGATTTAAAATCGACCCAAGACTGGAGTGTCATATGTACAAGTTTCCACTACAATAAAATTCAAAGAAATTTATGCAAAGTCTCAATGTCTTTGATTCTCAAATAAAACAGTAAGTAAACAAAAGTCTAAAGAGTTTGTTGAAAAGAACTAGTTGCAACCTTTCAGATTGTCTCAAAGCTCGGACCAAAATAGGAAATGAATAAATCAGGAGGTACCAGGCTCAAATACCTACAGAAGTGTAGAAACAAGAGTGAGTACCCAACAACATGGTACCCAACAAATGAATTCTAAACCTAGGTAAAGCAATGAAGAATCCAAGTATTCCCATCATCCCAACCACATACCTCCGAAACTACAGTCCTGCACGCAGAAAAACCAACATACACAACATACATATATTCACTGATATGACTTAGCAGTACCATAATTTCAAGGAGTCAGTCAACAAAAAGCAACTATTCAATATTTATATATCAACGAATAATTTAAGAATTCATTTACAATTAAACAATGAGTGAAGTGAAGGATGATGCAATGCAATGTCAAATAATCGTTATGTATGGTTGTCCTATGATACACATTCGTTGATCAGCTTAGGATGGAACCCATAGGGATCTCACATAGATCATGTACTCTATCGAAAGAGACCTCGACTGTCAGAAGAAACCTCGGCTGCCAGAAGAGACCTCGGTTATATCCACGACCGATAGAAACCTCGATCCCAAATATCAATATCTCTGTAAATAATCATGATCAGTAGAAACTTTGGTTCCAAATATCAATATTTTTCTCTTATCTCATTTTCAAATCCAATGCAAATAAGCATATGCATGAAGGGCAAATGAATGAGGTATGAAACACAATACCACACAATTATAGCTTTAATAGATACATCAATATGCGTCAATAATCAACTCATAACACGTACATAATTTTTCATAGTCAAATTTCAACATTAACATGTCAATCAATACATCACTGGTAATGCCTCATCTCATTTCGTAAACTATTTCATGTAATTACACATTTAACCAATTGATATTACATCTCAGTCGCATAATTAGGAAATACAAGATTCAACACACTTAACCATAGGTCAAAAATACATTTGCCTTAGCTAAAAGTCATAATCAATCTAAAGTCAGAGCTTTTCCCTTCCCGTTATACTTCAAAGCATCACAATCTAGTCGAAAATGAATTCACAATCACATTTCAAAACTAATGATACTAAAATCATATAATTCGGAGAAGAAATATAAAATGGTCTAAATATTCAATACCGAAAAACAAGATTGAAATCTGAAAATTTTTACATAAAAAAAATTTCTTAAGATTTTTAGAAAGTAATGGTGAAAACCACTTTAAAAATAGAGTTAAAATGATATCACAATCACCATTTGTGTCAAAATTTCAAGTTCATGAAAAATACCAATTTTTGCCAATAAAAATAATTCTAAATTTGATGATAAAATCACTAATTAATTAATGGGTAATTAAGATATGGATTGAAAATGACTTACCCAATAGTGTTTCACAAAATTCTTTGAAAATTTGCCTACTTGAGCTTGGATTTATAAAAAATGGAGGAAAAAGGCTAAGTTTCGTCTAAACACTGTTTCAAAATTTTTTATTCCTTGCGGTAGCAACCAACTTACCCCACGATCGCAATGGTCAAGCACAGAACCCTAAGCGATCGTGATGAAGGGCCTCGTGATCGTGATGCATAGGGAATGTCTGCCTTCACGATTGCGAGAGGGGCCTCGCAAACGCGAAGAAGAAAGCATGCATCATATATCAACAATCACAAATCAACTTAATATCATAAAATAGACCCTCGAAATTCGTCCAAAAATCCTATACACATAAACCATATATGCAACCCTACAAAATTCAACATTTCAAACTCAATGAAATTATCAAAAATTAAATATGAGGTCTCTATGACCCGAAATTTGATAAGTTGCAACTAACGTAATTTAAGCACTAGAAATACCAAAATGCTATCGAAATACCCACAGGGTGTGCTTATTGCACTATCAGTCTGTGTCATGTTATTAAGCATGCGTAACACTCTCAATAGTTATCTTGTAGCAATGATGTGACTGCATACTTAAGAGGAATATAATCTCCTCTAACTCGGGCTCAGACTCAGGGGAGATACCCCTTTCATAATCTCAGGCTGGTGCTACTCCTCAGGCTTATCCCCGACCCCTACCTCAGCCTCTAGATCTACCTCTACCTCTACTCCTACCCCGAGCTGGAGTGTCAGTAACAGTCTCAGAGGTTGTCTCCCCTCCTCCATTAGAAGTTGATGCTCTATTCCTGACCACCTACAAAATGAACACGTGGCACTCAACACTAATATAAGAATCCACGCACGACTGAATTGAAAGAAGTAAAAGAGAATTTTTCTAACAGTCTTCATAGCCTCTCATGGATAAGCAATAAACATCTCTGCAACGATCCTAAAACTCTACTAGACTGGGCTTGTACACATGTGAGACCTATGAACCTGGGCTTTGGATCAAATTATAACGACTCGAAATCGAGTGTGATAGGAGTCATAATAAAAAATAAGCAACTATCTAAGATGGGTACTCCTATCACTGATAATGCCTCATCTCATTCCATAAACTAAGTAAAACAATGAAGAACACAAATACTCCTATCACTTATAATGCCTCATCTCATTCCATAAACTATTCCATGTAATTAAACAATTAAACCAATTCATATTACATCTCAGACGCAAATTAGTAAATACAAGGTTCAACACACTTAATCATAGGTTAGAAATACACTTATCTTAACCAAAAGTCACGATCAATCTAAAACCAGAGTTTTTCCCTTTCGATTATTCTCCAAAGCACCACAATCTAATAAAAAAAATCAATTCACAATCACATTCCAAAACTAATGATACTAAAATCATACAATTTAGTGAAGAAGGGTAAAATGGTTCAAAAATTCAATACTAGAAAATGAGATTAAAATCTTGAAAAATTACATAAAAAAATTCCTTAAGGTTTTAGAAAAATATCGATGAAAATCACCTCAAAATGGAGTTAAAATGAGCTCACAATCACCTTTTTTGTCAAAAATTCAAGTTCATAAAAAATACCTATTTTTTCCAATCAAAAACACTAAATTTGATGTTAAAATTACTAATTAATAAATGGGTAATAAGATATGAATTAAAAATGATTTATCCAATAGTTTTCCCACAAAAACTCTTTGAAAATTCATCAACCCGAGGGACAAGACACTTTGAAAATTCATCACTTACATAGCCCATGATTGTGATGACCAGGCACAAGACACTTTGTGATCGTGATCAAGGGTTGCCTTCGCGATCGCGAGAGAGGCCTCGCGAATGCGAAGACGAAAACATGCACCAGATATCAACAATCACAAATTAGCTCAATTTCACGAAATAAAACCTTGAGATTCGTTTAACCCCGTACACATAAATCATATATGCAATCTTACTAAACTCAACATTTCAGATTCAATTGAATAATCAGAAATCAAATTCGAAGTCTCCTTGATTTGAAATTTGATAAATCGCAACTAAACTAACTTAAACACTAGAAATACCAAAATGCTATTGGAATGCCCAAAAGTTATGATAAAACTCATTCTAGCACTAGAATCACCTCTCGGAACCAATGGAACCATTAAAAATCTAATTTGAGCACCCAAATTCAAAATGTTGACCAAAGTCAAACCTAAGTCAAACTTCAATTCAAAGTTCAACTTCAGACCTAAATTCACATACCAACTCCAAATTTGATTCCGACAACTCTTCAAGAGCAATTTCCACATTCTGAAACTAATGGAATCGACAAAATTTTATTTTGAGACTTGAATCTCTAGATGCCTCAAAAAATTTAAATTAGAAAATTTAAGCTTTCAAAACTCAATTCTTTAGAAAAAAAATCCAAGTTTTTATAAGATTAGCAAAAATTAACTTTCAAAACCAAATCAAATATGACTTAGGGTAGCTATCGAGAGGAGTAAAATGATAATTTCTCTTAAAATATGCCAAAAATAACTTTTAGGGTCATTACGCCCTATCCCATCAACACCCCAAGCACCCCAACACCCCACACCCAAACCCCCTAAAAAATTAAAAATTATTTTTAAAATATCAAATTTTGGTTTGAAAGTTAAGTTTGAAATTGGGCGTGGTCGAATTTTAATTCAAAAATTAAAATTGGGTTTAGATTTGAAAGTCGAATCTTGAGCCGTTAGTTGAGTTGCATCCCACATTGGATGTTGGGTTGGGTCTTAGTTTAAAAGTCAAGTACGAATTCAAGTGTGAGAATTAAATCCCAAATTGATCAGTCGTGTCTAGGTTCAGATGTCAAGGTTGAGTCTTGGATCAGATCTCGGGATTTAATTTTAAATCGACTATTGGCGTCGAGTTTTAATTTGAATGTTGGAATTGGGTCTCGAATTGGTTACTGGGGTTGATTTTTATATTAGAAACTATTTTCTTAAAAATATTTTCTACTCTAGCTAAAAATAAAAAAATATATTCTAAAAAATATTTCATTCACCAATCAAATAAAAAAAATTGAAAAATATTTTTCACTCACTTACTAAACATGAGAAAAAAAGTTAGATATATTTCACTTACTAAAATATTAATTTTACTTTAATTTTAAAATATTAATATATAGTCATACATATTTAGATTATAATGTTTAAAATTTATATTTTCTAATTAAATTTTACGTCAAGTTAAATGTCATCACATAAATTAATCAGATAAAATATAATAGTATATATGTATAAATCGTTTGGCACGTGAAGAACGGTCATAGATATATTTCTTAAATGAAGAAACCTTATTTAATTTCAAGTGGAGCTCATTCCAGCTTGTGTGAACAAATAAAAAAAATCCATTTATATCGAGATTGATGCATTCCAGTAAATTTTTACGTTCGCCTATTGAGATATAAATTAGAGCCATTTAAACGATCACAAATCAATATATATGTTTGACTTATTTAATAAAATTATCATTTTATTTATTAGATTTAAAGGGTTGTTAAATCAAACATAGATGGAGAGTGGGAGTACATAATATACTATGCCGATCTGTTTTTATTTGTCACGATTTTATTTTTTTGAGAGTTAAATAATTTATAATTTGACTAACATTTTAAAATGTATTTTCTTAATCATATTAAAATAAATAAATTTGTAATTTATAATAATTTTTATATAGCTTTTAATATTAATTTATTAATTTTAAAATATCAAATTAATATAAATCTAATTTAAAAATTAAAAATTAATCAAATCGAACATGAAAAAGCATAAGAAGGAGCGGAGGGAGTACTACTAGTCACAAAAGTCATTCCCTAGGATCCTTTTAATTTATAAAGACTTTTGGTGTTTATCAAATACGAAAATAAACCCAAAAAAATATTTAAAATTAAGCTAATTTGATGAGACTATAATAAAAATTAGCAAGCCTGACATGGATTTGTAGAAAATTGTGTACATCTTTTAACACGTGTGAAGTGGATCATAGATATATTTCTTAAATGAAGAAATCTTATTTAATTTCAGGTGGAACTCATTTCAGCAATTTTTTAAGTTCGCTTTGCCATAAATTAGATCTATTTAATGGATATCAAATAAGGATATACTCCCTCAATTTACTATTAAATCTTCTTAATTTGATTTTCATATTTACTTATCATTTTGAAGAAATCAAGATAGATTAATTTTTCTTTTTACCTATTTTATCCCTAATTTACTTAAAAATTTAATGTTTTTAAAAAATATAAAATTTCTTAGAAATGTTCAAAGATCAATTCATCTTTAGATTATCTACACAATATTTCTTGAAAAAAATATTATTAAATCAAGAAACACTTCCACTTGTCATTATACTAACAATATTAAATGTATTTGAATTTGAATAATGACTTTAATGAATATTTTTATCAATTAATAGGGATAAAATTGTAATCTCATTATACTAATATTTATTTTTTTAATAGGTGTATCAAGCTAAAATTTGACATCTAATAGTGAACGAAGACAATATTTATTTATACTAATATCTAGAAGCTGTGGACGTTTAATTTTTGTAAAATTAGTTCATAAAGTTATTTGGATACATTTTTAAACTACTAATCTCTAGGACCGTGTGTTGTACGTTTGTCCACTAATCCGTATTCTACAATAAAAAAATATTGATTTTATCATTTAAAGTTTGTTAATAAAAAGCTATGACAATTGTGTATTTTCAATCTAGCAAGAAGTATGTAAAACTAGGGATAATGAATTAAGGGTGACAAAAATGAGTGACTCTAGTTTTAAATATTAATTGTAGGTGATAAAATTTTAATCAAGTTTTAATAATATGTGGTTTTTTAAAAATAGGTCCTTAAGTTTTTTTTTAAACATTTTAACCCACATTTTTATGAAAACCTAATTTCTAAAAAGAAATTGAAATCAACCTCCTTTTCCATTCTCATCCATCAGCCACAGCTTCTCTAGCTTCTCCAGGTACTCTTCGTGCTCCTCTTCTTCTTCTTCTTCTTCGTGCTCCTCACTTTGAATTCTTATTTGAAGAATTTAAAAGAGAAAAAAAATTAAATTTTAGACTACATTTTATTCATGTGGCTTGAGAGAATTAAGTGTGGCTTTAGAAATTGCTTAAAAGGTAATTTTAAATCTTTTGACAAGTGAATAGTGTGATTTTATGTGTATTATTCATCTAAAGATTTTATTTTTATATTATTGTAATTATGGTACGATTTTCAACAATTGTTAGTTGTTTTAACGAACTGCTGAAATATTTACAACAGTTGTTGAATTTATACAACAATTGCTAAATCGTCAAGGTAATTATTCTCATTCCTTCTATTAAGTTTTTATTTAATTATGAATAAATTTTTAGGGTAGAAACGTGTATAATTTATGAAAATATAGTCTAGGGTTCTTAGAATAAAATCTTGATTTGGGGGTCGAATAGCGATCCGTTTTAGCTGAAATTTGATGTACAAGTTTATTTTATTATGGGTAAATATATTTTAAAAAAAAATTTCAGATTCGAATTCGAGGGCTCGGGGTGGTTTTTTTTACCCGAGTTTTGAACCGAAAAATAAATATAGCAATATGGGTGTCATTGGATTTGTATTCTTACGTAGATTATGTATTTCAATAGATTTTGACCATCCAAAAGCATCATGAAAGGCTCAAATTTCAGAGTGATTATTCAATTAATTGAGGCAAGTGAATTTCTCGACTCTTGTTAAGTGTATAGAATCGTGTATTTCCTTGTTGTTTGTGTTTGAGATTAATGAGACTTGATGATGGTTTGATTCTTCTTATTGAATAATCCTGATGATGAAAAGGGAATAATAAAAGACAACTTGTGTATATATTGATATGTGATATGTTGAGAATAATTTGAAAGATCTATTGATTTGTTGTTGAGGTTGTATCATGATTGTGTTGTTGTAAATTGTGCATTGCTAGAATAATGGTAATCTCTTCATTATTTATGTGAACATGTCTAATTGCATTAATGCTGAGACAAGATTGTGACAAAGGTTATGTGAATTGAGAAAGATTGAGAAACTAAGAGGATGCACCATTTCGAGAGTCGTGTCGCATGTCGCGACAGATACTATGATTCGAGGGTCGTGTCGCACGCCGCGACGGATACTATGATTCGAGGGTCGTGTCGTACGCCGCGACGGATATTATGATTAGAGGGTCGTGTCGCACGCCGCGACAGATGCATGGACTTAAAGTCCCCCATGGGTCCCGGACTGAGAGATAGCGGGTGTGTATCACTAGGTCAGACATGCATCATTATGTTTGACATTGCATTACACATCTTTATCATTTATGGACTTGTGAGTGCATATTTATGGAACTTGTGATGGATGAGCTTGATCCTTATGTTGTTGATCTATAAATGTTGATGTGGTTATTGAGCTATATGTTATGTACATTGTGAACTATTAGGTTGGGATGATTTTTATGCAGGTTGTAGTTGTGGAGGTTTGGTTGAAGAGTTAGGAGTACCCGTATTCTGTATTACTTGACTATGGTTTAGGAGTTCGCTTGCTGAGTACCGTGTATTTAGTACTCACCCCTTGCTTCTACATTTTTGTAGGTTATGCGCTCGGATCTTTGTGATACTCTCTCTTCTCTTTTTATTCGAAGCTTTTTGTGGAGATTAGTGAGGTAGCTATTTGTCATCTCAGCAAACCTCATCCTCTTTTTTATGATCTTGTTCTACTTTAGAGACAACAACATTTGAGACTTGTATTTTTCTTTCAAATCTATTATAACACACATTAGAGGCTTGTGCACGTGACAACCAGATTTTGGAGATTTTTTAATTAAGTTGACTTATTATCTATAGTTAAATCTTTATTTTTATTATTTCTTTCACACTTTATCATTATAATTGAGTTTTTGACTGACTTGTCTTGGTGGGATAAGACGAGTGTCATCACGCCCATTTTTGGGCCGTGACATATGTGATGGTTGATTTCTTGCTGCGTCACTGATATTCTTCATTTGCTATGACACTTTTCAAGTTGTAGAGTCATTTCAAGCTGTGAAGTCCTCATTTCAATGCATATTGCACTTTTGTTCTATCTGTTTGTTCTAGGTTATTAAAAATGAAGTTTTCTAATGTAAGCTTAAATTCTTTTGCCAAATAGCTTTAAATCTGTGAAAATGTGTCAAATCTTTGCCTGAAGGTCTGATATGACAACAACTTAAAAGTTGTAGATGCTTGTTGTGGCGATCTCTTTTCATTTCTATCTCTATTTCTATTTTTGTTTCAGATCTATGAATATCATGTCTTAAACTACTATTCGTCATTTCGTTTAGTCTCTGTCTGGCTATATCCGCCTTTTTAATAATTTATTCGTTGATTTTAGTATCGATATTAGTTGTTGGTTGTTTTCTCACTGATCTAAAATACCATTATTTGGTACTTTAATCGGTTTAATAGCCTGGAACAGTCTGCCAAGTTAATGGTAAACTTTGTTTTAAGTGCTAAAGGACCAACCCCAGCTTATAGCATTTCTAGGTCCTTGTCTTCTGTTTTGTTAATAAAATACTCTCGAATGCTTCAAATTTCCTTTTAATTTCTCGTCATTTTGTTGTAATGATTGTTGTCCTGTTCACATATGTTTTGTTCGTCATCATTTGGGTTATTTGTTTGTTCTTTAAAAAAGATGGTGGGATTACTTTGTGAACCATAAATAGATGTTGGCTTTCTCCCCTGTTCTTGAATTTGAACAAGGTGGCTGTAAATGTCCCTCTCTTTGTTTAAATTTTGATTTTTTACGAATAGGTGTTATGTCTCAAAGTTAGTTGAATTTATTTAATTTACAGTGAATTTTGATAAGTCCTTGTTCTGTATAATCATTGGTTGTAGGTTTTCATGTGTATATTATTTTTGTTCTAAAGCGTCTGAATATGTAGCAATGCCTATGCATCTTTAAATTTTAAATATTTGCCTTCTTATATGCTTTATTTGTTTTGCTTCATGTTTCCTTTCGAGTCCTTTTGGGGGACTCTATTCCTGTGTATTCGGGTTAGTCTCAAATATGGGGAGTCATTACAAGCAGTATATGGGAGGAAAATGATATATATTGAATATACACCAAGTGTATATTACAGCAGGAGATTGGGCCGAGGGTCCAAGGCAGCAGATTTTGAATTTGTCCAGGCAGATCCAATCATATTTAGAAGGATTAGGACAAGTTTTGGGCCTGCCAAGCCCAAAATAAGTAATTTATTTATTCTTATTTATTTATTGGTAAAATTTTACAAATCTCATAATTTGGGTAACTAATTTCAATTTATCCCCACCCTTTGCAAAATTACAAAAATCCCTTAAAAATATGTTTTTCG
>JBCEWC010002986.1:0-31962 GCA_038996855.1 Solanum aculeatissimum | reverse complement strand
AGTGGTGTAAGTTAAGAAGTGTATCGGCGTGGGAGCGAAAAATAACACTAAAAGGGATTTTGGTAATTTTTTAATTTAGTAGGAAATATTTGAAATTACCGTAAGATATGTTGTGTATTTTGGTAAAATTTCCTAAAAATAATTGCAAAGAGAAGGGAAAGAAAATGGGCCCAAGTCTAGTCCTTTGCACCTGGGCCAAAACTTGGGCCTTCCTCTTCTTTTTGAGGCCTTAATTGCCCCCCTCTAACCAGTATACCAGCAGGGTATATAAGTAGTATCTCAGCGTATATACTCATTCTTCCACCTGCAAATCGCCAAAACTTTCAAGAGGATCGGCGAACCAATCCTATGCACCACTTTCCGCAGCATTACGACTGCTGTCTCACTCCCTCCCATGTATATATGTTGTATATCAGCGTATACGAGCCTCTTTTGGCTATGGAAAAAACTGCAACCAGCCCCCCTTATGACCTATTCTGGCCTTCACGACCCAAGGAATGCAACAGAACGTCCCGAAGGACTCAAAGAAGTACATGAGAATGAGAGGAAGTAAATTAGGAATTCGAAACATTATTTAAATTCATAATTTAATAACTTGAAGCCAAAAAATATCACACATAAAATTCATAAGCTTGCCAACAAAACAGAAGCGTAAAATTCACTAACTTGAAGATAAAAGAAACAACACGTAAATCTATTGGTCTTCAAATCAACATCTAAACCCATTCACTTTAAAACTAGAAAGCTTTCGCCAAAAATACATATGATTCAACCCTCCCAACTAAAAAAGAAACCAATATATATGAAAACTTATGTTTTGAAACTAGAAATCATGGCTCAATATTTTGAACAATACCAAAATTATCACATGAGACTCCCAAACTTGAATTTAAGGCAAGACAAGCACGTACGTCCCATTTGTTTGGAACCAAGAGAAAACATCAAGGCAAAAACACACGAAACCTCTTAACTTTAAGGCTAGAAGAGCATATAACTTATATGTTGGAGCAAGAATCAGCCTATAGACTTTAATAAATAAAACAAATATATATGATCCACTAATCTTGGAGCCAAAAGCTCACTTATGATTCATTTTAAGGCTTAAAACAATACCAACACATAAAACCCATCAACTTGAAAGCTAAAAATCAACATATAGACCCAATCTTTGAAACTAGAAATCGACATATGAAACTTAACTTTGAAACTAAGATTCAACATATATAAACTTCATTATCTTGAAGCTAAAGATTAACACATAAACCCAACTCTTGCAATCAAACCAATATACAAACTCATATTTTGAAACCAAAAATCAATATACATCAATACACCGGAAGCCAAGAGAAACTCATAAGTCTAGAACTAGATAAATTATATGACATTTGCTAGCCTTGAAACCAAGAATCAAAACTTGAATATTCACTAACTTTTGATTTAAAATAAATACATGCAAGATTCATTTGTTTAAAAAAACTAGGGGGCTAACATATGAAACTTACATTTTGAAGTTAGAAATCAACATAAAAACTCAAATATTGAAACTAATGTCAACATATAAATCCATCAATTTGAAAGCTAAAAAACCAACATATACACCCAATCTTTGGAACTAGAAGTCAAAACTTAACTTTGAAACTAAGATTCAATATATAAATTTTAATACTTTTGGTCAAAAGGGCTAAAAATCACCATATGAAACTTATGAGCTTAAACTAAAGAAAAAGACAAATATACAATCCGTTAACTTGGAACTAAAAGAAAATATCAAACAAACAGGTGAAACCTCTTAACTTTAAAACTAAGAAGCAACATGTAGTTACGACGCAATCAAGACTCAAACCACTCAACCGAAAAAAAATGTTTTAGCAGTCAATAACAAACATTGCCGCTATAACTAATCATTTTTTTTTAATCAAAATAGCTCAAAACTAGAAGCATACATATAAATCAGCGAATATACTTGACAATGACAACAAGCCGAAGCAGGAACGGGGAGAAGAAACACCACAAAATCATTGATTTGAACTTATTTTTTATCAAAAATTTAAACTCACGCGAGAATACGACAGTTACAGTAAAAAAAATATTATTTTTAACAGCATTGCTGACCTAAAAGATGGCAAGATCAACTGAAACATAGCAAAGATTTGAATATAAACATGAAGCCAACACCAAAACGAAATCTTTGCGACTTGAAAGAAAAAGAGACTAATTCTAAGTTAGAACAGCAAGCTAGAATCAGAAAACAGAGAAAGGGAGTCACAACTTCGTGATTTCGGGACCATTTCATCAAAACTTAAACTAGACGCCAAAGACATGGCTGCTACGACACGCAACTGAAAACAGTGAACCATTTTTAGAGCATCACTTGGCTGAAAAATTGATGAAACAATCCAAAACACAGCAACGTTCATAGCTCTGAAACTGTTACAGCGATCAACCCAGCTCGACGAGCTCGGAAACCTCTCTAACGACTATAACAACAATCAACACAGCATCAAACAACCCTATCACAGCTAATCCAAACGACAACATTCACATTCGAACGAGAAGAAGAAGAGTGAAGTTGAAGCAGTCGAAAATGTTCACCTAGTTAACAGCAGCGTCCCGGGATTTTGACGAGTTTCCGAAATCTGCCACCAAAATAGGACCTCGCTGTTCGAATTTGAAGCTTCTAGCTTCGCGAGTTTTTCAAAAAAAATAAAAAATCGAATGAACTTCTAGCAGTCTTGAAGCACTTCTCGGAATTGATTTCAAAGAGTGAAAATTTGGTGATTTTCGGGCAAGGAAACCGGCTAAATCCTCTCTCTTTTTTCTGAAAATTTTGGGGGTATTTATAGGTGAAATAGGTTTCGAAAATAGGGGGAAAACGGGCAAAAGAGGGATTTGGATTCAAAAATTTTGAATTTCAACCGTTGAAGAGGGTTGTTGGGTCGCTGCTGCTCCGCGATTTTCGGCTGTTTGCTTTCTGCCATTTTCGGCTGCAGGGTATGGGGGGAAAGGGGAAAGGGAACAGAGGAGAGGGGCGTGGCTGCGTACGGGTTTGCAGAGGTATGGGCGGGTTGACGCTGATAAAGAAGAAGAAGAAGAAGAGCGTGACGGTTGGAGGAGACGCGTGGAGAGTTGAGGGAGAAAGGGGAGAGATTAAGGGGGAGCGTGGGAGAGTGAGAGAGTATGTGTATGTATCTGTTAAGGGTGTGTAAGTGTGTAATGTGATGTGAAGGCCGATAATAGGGAGATTGGGCCGGGTCTAAGGCTAATTAGGCTGAATTTTTGGACCCAAGATGTAGGTAGAATAGGATTAAAAGGGTAGGGAATTTAAATTGAGAAAATAGTCACTTGAATTGCAAATGTAGTCATTTAAAATGTGATCAATTTGAATAGGTTAATTAAATTGAACACGAGAAGAAATCAATACGAATTAATTAAAAAGATTTTAACATCAAACAACTTAAAATAATAAATCTAACTATGAAATGGTTAATTTTAAAGGTGAGTAAATTAAAAATAACAAAATTCTTATTGAGAGCTTGGTAAAAAAAATGAATGGAATATAAAATTAAAATATGCAACGTTTGAAATCAAATGTATAACATAAAGCATATAACATAGTTAGAAATAAAAGATTTAAACTCCAAAAATCATAAAAAAAAAATTTGCATTTCGAAAGCTAATTATTTGAAGTTGTTTAAAATTAAAAGCTCAATTTTTAATTCGTATTGTGGAGGGTAAAAATTGGGTGTCAACAACTATGGTCTGGTAATTGGACGAATTAAGTCAAATTTGAGCGGATTATAATAAATCAAGACAACAAACGGATCAAAACTCAATCCAATTCAAATTTTTGAGAACGCATCAAACAAAACTAGCCAACTTTGTTCTAGCTTTGGTTTTATCACCATACTGTGAAGATTTATGTGATATGGACTATGTTGACTTGTTCACTTTTTCCTTGTTAGAGAAAAACAATTTCTCATATTTGGGATATTAAGAAAAATAAAGATATTAGTTTAATTATTCATTATTGATTTAATACAGAAATTAAGAAATAGTATAAGGATAGTTTTAATTATCTTTTAATTTTATAAAATAGATAAATATTATTAGAGATTTATTTTTAGTACAGTGAATAAATAAAAATGAATGGAGGGAGTATTCTAATGGACACAAAAAATTTTATCTGTTCCGTTGGAAATGGCTTATATGGATTGCTTTGCATCATATTATTTATTAATAATTGGAAAACTTTTTTATTTAAATAGATGTTTCTGCTTATATTCCTATCCCTAAATATATAGAAATAGAAAAAGCAAAATCCTCGATTTCTTCACTCTTCGTATCTACTGCTCAGCTTCGTGTTCGTTTCTCTTCTCTCATGGCGACCGGCGCTGCCCCTTTTGCTTTGTCAGGTACCATCGCCGGTGATTAATTTTCTACTTTTAACTACCGTTGATATGATAATTCCTGTAAATGATATTACTTTTTTGTCTGGTTATTTTCGGATAAAATCTCGGAAATGAGTTATAGTTACTCGAAACAAATATCCAAGGAGAGAATCAATAAGTATGAACGTTAACGTTGTCTATTTTTTGCTGTGTGGATCTTCCTTGTGATTATGAACTGTCAATAGTTTTGGGTAGGTAAGAATGATATTGGCGTTGATGAAATTAGATTTTTTTTGTTAATTTTGATAACGGTCGTGTCTGAGCCAGTATCTCGACTAATTCCAAGAATACCTTCTGCCTCCCATAACTCTGTCCACTAAGACTAGAACAAATGAGAAGGAATTGCCTGGTGTTTTGCCTTTCACTGAGATTTGAACATGAGATAACTCACTTCATCGACCATTATGCCACACCCTTGAAATTTTGCTCATCTGTATATGTTGTTTTTTTATGTTATTCTTGATTCTTGCAATTTGATTAGCTCTAGAGCCTTTATGTAGTTTGCCTGCTGGAGTTCAATGCTACCCTTAAATTCATTCACAGTACTGAAATATTCTTGATGTGTGTGTTGTGCAATGCACTAGAAAATACTGCACCTGACCAGTGACTTCCTCTATTTGATTATTTCTAACTTCTTCTGTCTCTTGGTCTTGCTTTTGGAGTTTCAAAGCTTTAATTAGAGCTAATCTGACTGAAAGTATATTTCTCAAGGTTCAGAATGATAGATATGGGGTTTCTGTTTATGACATATAGAGATGCCAGCTTGTTGTTTGTCATGAGAATATGATGATTCTCATCCTTCCAAGCTATGTTCTTTTGGTGGTGTCCTCGGCTTATAGTTTTAAATTGCATCTTTGGAGTTTCCTGAAGTGGTTAATCAACTTTACTGGGAAAAGAATTTGAAAATGACATTCTTTTTTATGTCCTTTCCTGGTAGTACTGTATGTTGAAGAGAATGCCAAGCATCTCTGACCGTATTGGTGAAGTGACAGTATATTAATGTGGCAAATGAATCTCTGTCAACTAGGGATTTTGTTTACTTTTTTTTTTTCAGCTTGATATTGGGAGTTCCCATTTAAGATGCTTCTCTTTTTTCTCCCCTTTTAAATTAGGTGCAACTCATGTCAAAGCATGCGAACCTTGGTCTGCAAAGTCGCCCTCGTTTGTCAAGACACCTATGGTGGCTATTCAGAGGAAATCAAATTCTCAAGGAACAAAAACCTCCAAGTTGTCTATTCGTGCAAACTACAGGTATTCCATTTTTGTATGCTTATATCTTACTCACTACTTATTAAGAAAAAAATCTGTTGATGACTATTTTAATGAATTGAGACCATTTGCTGTTAATCTGGTTTGTGCTTTCTTTGTAGCTTGATCATGATTGATAAGACCACGTATAACTAATGGTCGTTACTAGTGTAATAAAGAAGAGGAGTGATTGACTAGCAAGGTTTCTTCAATTCTTCCTCTAATTTTTTGTTGAGAGTATGGTGGAGTCCCTAGATCTGGATGAACTTTTAATAATAAGTGTAATGGATATCATGTTCCTTCCCTTTATGATATTTATTTAACTTTGCACCCTGAGTTACAACCATACATATTTATTATTAAATATTTTAAGTTGAGTCTCTTCTCCGTGTCCTCTTTAATTTTTCATTTCCATAAAGATGTTGGGCAGCATCTGGTGCCTTTCATTTGATTTACGGTTAACTGGTCCGGCAATTTAGGGAGTAAGAGGAAAGTAAGCAACAGATTTATATTCGCAAAGTGGCAAAGTGTAATGTAACTCTTTTGTTTGATATAATACAAACTCCTTTTTCTATTTCCATCTGGCATTGTTGGTTGAGCTTTATGTGTCTTAAAATTTCTTGGTGTTGACTCTACCTTGCACGTCTTTTCCTCAGCTAGTCAGCTATCTATTTTGTTCCTACTACATTCAACTTTCGGTTAATGTTCTCACCAGTCCTTTTGATTCCTCTTTACGAAAAGCCATGATACTTGCGCATTTAGTTTCCAATCTATAATTTTTCCTCATTATTTGCTATTAACTGTTCGTGTCAGCGGACATGACAAGATCTTTGGAGATTTGCAAGTACTAAATGGTTTACATTCTAGAACAATTTGTCCTTTCCTTTTCTATGGTTGCAGGTTCTAGTTCCGAAAGAAATAATCTATATTATCAGCATTTGATGCCTCCATGGACTGCTCTCCCTAGTTGGGAATCAAAACAGATTCCTAACCGGAAAGATGCAGTTCTCTTTTTCTCCTAACACTTCACTGCATTCTGCATAGGTCCTTTCCATCCCTCCATGTTTGTGAATATCTGATTAAATGTTTCCCTCTTATATCTGTCTTGATGAACCAACTTGATAGAAAGCAGTAGGTGCCCTTTCTGAGAATATATAGATGGTCGGCGGTCCACATTAAAAGATTTTCCAATTTTGAATTGTCTTCGATTCTTCAATCATTGGCTGCTTTTTGTGCTTCAAAATGGTTAATGGACAAAAGATCCTTTCAAGCACATAATGTGGACAAGCCTCTCTGTGTTGGGCCTCCCTGGCACCTTAAGAAGTCATATGGAGTTAGTGTCTTTCTTTGTCTGCTTCCTTATATTAAAGTAACCAACTGATGAATTAATTGCAAAGTTCCAGTGAACAAACCAAATCCTTTTCAGCTGGAGAGTGAAATGATGATGGTCGTTTAATGTTTACTGCACTACAGTTTGAAGTTTTCCCTCAGAAAACTAAAACTTGTTATCTGTTCCTCTCAGTTTGTTGGAAGATCGGATGGTCCTTACAGAAACCACTTTTTCTGGCACCATAGCTTGATGCATGCACGGTTCCATGCATCTAAAGTAAATGCTTTGGCTAACCCATCTTTCTAGATCAGGACTCTCATCTCTGTGGAACCAAAAGAAACTTTCAGTTTATGAATCACTTAATCAACTACATATATCATTGAGAAATACTTTTGGTGCAGATTTAACACATCTGCATACATGTCATATTTGCACTTTTTAGTTGTGTTTCTTAACAGGATTAATTATCGTCATCATGGTGGTGGTTGTTGTTATTGTTTTTGCATTAGAAAGAAAATGAAACTCTTTTTCAACTTTGGTATCACTCCAATAACTTCATGGAGCTTGTTTAAGCTAGCATTCTGGTTCATAATGAAAGGATGCAGCGCTTGTTACTTTTTAAATGCACAAGTTTCCAACAATAATTGGTTGTTATATTTAATATGTGTGTCCATCACAGTGATGTCCTCAAAATCGTTGGGCCACTGGAAGTGTCGGTCATTTTCTTCAACAAAAGCTTTTCCTGTGCGCTCTCATTTTGATATTAACTAGCAAAGAGGGAACACTAGATTCATTTGCATCATATATAACATCATGATGATAAATATTTGCTAGAAACACCCAACTGTGAGGTCAGTTGTAAAAAATGATGAAAGACATTGGTCCGAAACTATAAAAGAAAAAGAAACAATACGAGAAGGCAATCACAGATGATGTTGTAACTAAAAACTACCTACAGTCATTGGTTGAAGTAACAAAAGATCCACAGAATGGGATGAGAGGCTTTGTGAAATCAATATTCCAAACTTCCTAAGGGTGTGGGTCTTGTGGTCAATGAAGTCGGTTCAGATTTTGAAGATCAGGATGCAAACCTTGCAGAGATAAAAAAAAAAAAACACTAGGTGATTTCTTCTTACTGGCCTAAGTTTTGCTACTCAAGTTACCCAGTATCTATGCGGGTGGAAGGTAGGTGATACCTGGTGAAATAGTTGAGGTGCATACAAATTGGCTCTAATACCATCATTAATCGTTATTAAAAAAAATTCTGAACTTTTCTGATTTAAGTTCCATGGCTTTTGATTTTGCATGGAACTATCAATTTGAGGTAGATTTTTTATCCTTCAATAATCAAATTATGAATCATTTATCCGGAGATGGTAGAGGATGGTGATGGATGCATTGGGAGAAATAAGAGCTCTTGAAAGTGCAGTGTGAGATTGAGTGCAGTAGGAAGAAGCTGTGATTGTGGAACTTCTGTTGGTGGCTGAACTTCAACTCGTCTTTTGAGTAGGATTCTCCAAATTTATGCCCCGTGACTTTTTTTTAAGTGAGGAAAGCTTGAAGGTAATTTCGGCATTAGAAATTAGGAGACGCCAAGGACATCACACTTGTTGCTGGCTCTATTATATTTAGAAGCTTACTACTCACTTCTGTTTTTTTTTTTTGGGGGGGGGGGGGCAAGTTTCTACTTATTTTCAGTTGAAGTAGAGAAAGTTGTTTCATCCTGTTCCTTAATGTTATCTAGAGTTCTTCAGAATTATATGTAGCGTAGTAACTTGTGAAGGTTTTATGAATCCCATATATGAAATTAATATGATGTTTCCTGTACAACTTGGTAAGTGAGGGTACACTTGCTGTTTAGATTGACAATGATAAACGTGGCTCCTTTCAGCAAATGATATTGCTGAGTCCTTTTCCTCCATGCCTTTTAATTGGCTATACAATTATATGAAAGGATTGCAATTTCTGAAGTTGTTTTAACTGATCTGTCCATGTGTGCTCAACTGGTATGTTCAATTTTGCCTGTTAAATGCAGTGATCAACGAGGTGGAGTTGGCAGTGGTGGTGATTTTGTTGCTGGTTTCCTTTTGGGAGGTGCAATATTTGGAACACTTGGCTATATTTTTGCTCCACAGGTAATTATAGTATTATTTCTTGGTATCAACTTGATTTCTGATTCCACAACACTGATGTAGTTGTTAGGTACGGAAAACATTGTTGCCTACTTTTTTCTTATTCTTGGGTAAAAAAATTCCTGCAGAGTATGTGTGTGCCCATACTAGGGTGATTCCTGTGTTTTTTTCACAATGAGGCAGCTTTCTGCAATGGGTACCAATATTTTTAAGACCAACTTATTTCCCATTCAGTAAAGAAATTATCACTAATTCAAAGAGTTTTCGAGAAGCTACTATTTTGTTGTACAATATTGAGTTTTGGAACTTAGTTTACCCTATTTGGAAAGCTAATTTTCAACTTCACTAAACAACTTATTTGGAAATGAGCTTCTGAATGGAGTATGGCTTATATATATAGTATTATATATGTATAAACAACTTATTTGGAAATGAGTTTCTGAATGGAGTACGGCTTACATATATAGTACTATATATATGTGTGTGATGCTTGTTAGTCTCATCGCCCTTTCTTTATAACCTTAAAGATGCAAATGTATGAAATGAATATTGGTGAACTTCCCTCAAGTGTTTTAGGATTTTGTTTGCTAACTTAGTTTTCTGTATCTTTTCATTGCTATCTGTTATTAGATACGGAGGTCATTGCTCAATGAAGATGAATATGGTTTCCGGAGGGCCAAGCGACCAATATACCATTATGATGAAGGTTTAGAGGTGACTACGATTTTTTTTTTTCCTTTTACAGTTCTGTATTCGAACAACACTTATCTACTACCTACTGGTAGGTTTATAAACTTTGTTCTCCCTTGTTGTATGCAGAAAACTAGGCAGACTTTGAACAATAAACTAGATCAACTGAATGCCGCCATTGACAAAGTATCTTCAGGGTTGAGAGGTGGCAACAAAATGCCTTCAGTGCCTGTTGAGACTGATCCAGAAGAAGCTACTATGTGAGAACTGTCTTGTTCCTCTCATGATCGATCATAGGACCACACAAAGGAGGGTATTTGGGGATATTGAAACAGTAAAAGGATCATGAATAGGGTTGCAGATTTTTTTGTCTTTTGAAACTTTTGGAGAGCTTTCATTATGAAACTTGAAAGAGAAAAGAACAAAATATGATTTCCAGGAAGTCGAAGTCTTCAGAGTGAAAAACTAGTTTTATTCACTAGAATAGTCGTCGAATTCGGATTTTATTTCTTCAAGCAGCATTTGCAAATATTGAAGTTCAGTATTTAAAATGTTGAAATAGCATTTTGGTGTCCAGAAACAACTATTTCAGTACTTGAAATGTTGTAGTGATATTTGATGTCCAAATGAATTCGTGGAGGTTATAGCCGTTGGGTGTTGCCCTTCAAAGCCAATGATGAGGCATTTGGTTGTATTTGACACTTGACACACAAAAGCCAAAATATTTTGGAGATCTGGGACCGTAATGATTCCCCCTGCAGTGTGGACCATTACATATCACAAGCAAAATTTTAATACTTCAATTTTCAAGAACTAGAAGAAATGTTCGAATGGTTAATACTAATAAAATAAAATATGGTTCTTCTTGGCAGGGAATGATTCCCTCAAATGAAATTTTAGATAGCATGAATTTAAAATAATCGGGCTTTAATTCAGATATTGAGTGTTTTATTTTGAGAAAGGAATTCTCAAAATATCAGAAATGATAAATTGAGGTCGAAAACTTCTAAATTTATTATATCATATTTGCTGTTGTTATTTGATATTTATATTGGGGTTTTGACTAATTAAAGTTATATAGTAGCTACTGGAGCAGATATACCCCACCCCTTTCCTATGATCCTATCCCATATCCACTTCTTTGCTGGACTATTTTGTGACTATCCAAATTGAAATAGGAAAGTTAGGGATTGTTAATTGAGAAAAAAAATTGAAGTGGATTTCTTCTCTCTCTCTTATTCTTGCTATAAGATTCTTCATCTTTCACCTCTTAGGATCCCTAGTTTGCCCTAGTCTTCCTATCAAGTTTATTTGAATTCTAGTAACAAATTTAAGAGGGAATCATCATTAAGTTAATGACTTTTAAGGAAGAATCTCCAAAAACAAAGTGAATTTTTCTCTTAATTGAGTGTCTCTGTCGTCAGTTTGTCGGTTTCTCTTTCTTTTTTTTTTTCCCCTCTGTAGCCCTCAAATTTCAACCCTATTTTTCATGGGATGAAAATCTCTGATACTCAAAAAGATAATTGAGCCATTTACATTTTGTCCTTTTTTTTGTGAAATGCTTTGCAATATCTCCTTTTAGATGTCTATTTGCTGGGCAATCATTATTATTGTAAAAGAGTTGAGCATTATACTGAAATAGGAGTAAAGAACTAGTTTTGGCAGCCATATGGAGGATGATAACAAGACCACTTACAAATACAAGGTAATATTCTTCAATTTCATTTTCCTTTTTCCTTTTCATATGTGTTTAATAAATCTTTCTCTCCCTTGGGTTTTCCCTTATTGAGCAAAAAGTCTCATAGGTTCATACTTGTTTGCATCATTTCATTTTTCTATATCCACTATATAAGAAATTGCTTCAGAATTATTTGTTGGTAATAAAGTTGCAATCTTTTTTATGTTGGAAGACTAATTCAAAATTGTAGTAGGAAACTAGAGTTGTTTAGGACTTGGTACTTGCTAATTTAGGTCTATATAGGATTTGTAGTCTTAATTCATGTAAGAGTTTGTTTTCCAGTTTCTAGTAAAGTAGGTCTGGTAGTATTGTTAGCTATTTTAATGTGTAGAGAACTGTAAAGATCATTCAGAGATGTATTGAGATTCATGAATAAGTAAATTGTTTCCATCATTTAGAGCTGATCCATTTCATTCACAGACCACTGCAGAAAAAAGAAGCAATAAAATGCTTTAATAAACACCCTTGAAACCAGTGCTTTCATTGGAAAGGGCTCTATATTTTTCTGTTTTAAGTTCGCTTTGTCGATTATTTTTGGATCTTCTTATTTAATTAAAATCAACCATTGGCATTATACTCAACGTGTTATAGGTCACTCTTTGTTATGATCGTGGCAAGGGACTTGGATAGAAATTAATAACTCTCCCACATCCAGAGGTGGAGATAGTAAGAGGAAAGGGAGTTCAATTGAATCCCCCTGATTATCTTTTTTTCTATATACGGATCGTTGAACCCTGTGTAATATCAAAATTCTAATGTAGAGGTAAAGGGGGTTGAGAGGTTGTTTAAGTCCCAAGTTCTGATCTCAGCTATGACATTCTAGTATTTTGTGAATCTCATTATATAAATTTCTGGCTTTGCGCCTGCGTTCCTACTATTAACAAAAAGGAAATGTATGGTAGAATTAGAATGATAAGGTTCCTCTACAGAATCATTGCCAGTTTTATTGGTGTCTAAGATTTGAGTAGCACCAGGGTCTTTCTCGTTCATCCTTAATATGACTGGCATATAGGAACTAGCATATCTATTCCATGGTGAGTAAATTCTTTTCTTTCTAATACTTTCTTTTAGCTGAAAGGATTATAGATTGCCATATGTTTTCCTAATTTTACTTGATGATCTCATGACCGTATACCTTTTTCTTGTTTTAAGGATTATTACAAGGTTCTTGAAGTAGAATATGATGCATCCGATGAGAAGATCAGATTAAACTATAGGAAACTTGCACTGGTTAGTCATTCATACTTCATTGAGCAGCACCTGCTACACTCCTTTATTTTTGAGTTGTTTCTCTGTCTCGTCCTCTCTTTTTGTGCCAGCATACATTTATTTAAGGCAGCGTGTTCCTGACTGCAGTCATATCATTCACGTTGATTGACATGCGCAGAAGTGGCATCCTGACAAACACAAGTGTAATGATGCAGCAACCACTAAATTTCAAGAGATTAATGAAGCTTATTCGGGTAGTTATTTCAATTTTGGGCATAATAATTTCATATATCCCCTTGCCCCATGATGGTGATAATTGTTACTTGTCCTGCATGATTTAGCTAGAATTTAATCTGATCTATATTTTCACCTTTAACACCACGTGATGCCTTGTTATGCCTATATGTTGAGAGAAACAATGGTTTATATATTGTTTGCTTAAAGTAGCTTTATATTGAATGGTTTGCCAACATCAAATTCTCCCAACCTAAGTTGCTCGGACTCTTCACTTTTAGTGCCGCACCCTTGTCAACACGACATGGGTATGGGCCCCGTGTCCGATTTGGTCAACCGATTTCGGGTACTTTGACCAAAATCGATGGGGAAAGTTTGGACAGTTTTAATGATTGTTGTAATCAATACAAAAGCTAAAGCGAAATTGAAGAAAATGGAATACTTTTTATATAGAAGTTTTTATGTCACTCTTTTTCCTTTAATCTCGTTCCAGGATTCTCCTCAAGTTCTCCACATAATATCTAATAATTTAGGTTTTATCACTCTATTTTTAGATATTTTAATTATTTTTAGGCAAATCCCTGCACCCGTATCCATATATGGATCCATATCATCGGATCTTAAAAATTAGATCAGGAAGGATCCGACCTCTAGATCCGCACCCGTATCAGACACCCGTACCAGAGTCCGAGCAACTTAGCTCCTGACAAACTTTCCGTTGTCTATCAATCTTTATATTGAGTTCTGATTCTGAAAGCTATTTGCTTACCTATTTTAAAATTAGTTTTGCAGGCCTACTTCATTTTCTTTATATTTGTTGCACAATGTTATTTGAAATTTTAGACAGAAAGAATCCTGGAGCCCTATGTGGAGCATAACAATGTATAGTTAATGCGAGATTGTTCACCGCTTAACATTCTGCAGTCACTAATAGCTACCAATTTTTACATCCATTGCAGTGTTAAGTGATCCTGGAAAGAGACTTGACTATGATCTAAATGGAAACTATGAGATAAATAATTATACCTTGCCAGTAAGAACTTCCACACTTCCATCATGTTAATTTCCTTTGTTTGAGCTCTGATGCTTTGACACTACATTCTGACTACTTGGAGCTGTGATACAGGAATATCTAGCCAGATTCAAAGGGATGATACTCACCTGCAATGGGCTTGGTATGAGTCAGGATTCTGTCTGGTGAGTGTTTAGTTCATATTACTAAATTGAATTGATCAGTTGGCTCTAAACAATCAGCTGACCCTGAAAGAAAAGAAAGTCTGTCAGATTTTTGAAGGACAGCAAGCAATACTATCGCTTTCCTTAGGGGACTGGGGGAGGGATAAAAGATGAATTTTTGTCAGTGTGGAATTTAGCAGTTTTCTTAATTTATTATCTTGGTATTCTGCTTTGAAATTTTCATAATGTGTGAAGGTGTTCCGGTATGTCCTGAAATTCTCTGACAGATTTGGTGAAGATTCTGAGGATGTAACAACTCACATACACATTTTCAGACAAATTCTTCCTCGTCTTCCTATGTGTATTTTTCTTAATGAATGGAAAGTATTAATATACGTGAAACAGATTTGTTAGCTCGGTGGAAAAGTCATCCATATAGAAGACTGCATTCTTTCCGTCTTACTAAGATATTCTGTTGGTGGTCTTTAACATAGTAATATTGTTTCCAAAATAGGAACTTAGAAAGAGTTAGCCATGACTCCAGCAAAAACTTGAGCATTTGACTTACTTCTGATGCACTTTTGTTTGGATAAAAGTTGCTTACTCTTTGGATTTTCAAAAAGATAACTTGTGTGTTTACTGTACCACATTTAGAAATATGAGATAATTGAGTAATTTTCTGCATATGTAACAAAAACCTACATTTAACGTTGATTTATGATGTAGCATATCAAACGGCAACTTTGCTGTTGGTTTGCTACTCCATTAATATGAAATGAGAATCAATTCTAACCCTTCATTACTTTCACGTCAACGCTAATAGTGAATTAACCATGCAGGTCAGAGCAATTAACAGAATATAACAAGTTGACGGACAAATGAAAGTTGGTGGTCATCTTTTTTCTCGTCTTCACACTCGTTGTCTTTCCTATGGTACCTTGCTTACCCCTCTCTGATGTTTATGGTAGTAACCTTCTGTTATCAATGAGATTTATGTCCTAAAGTTGAATATTCATCATCCTGCTCAAAGTTTTGCCAGAGCAACCATGTTGTATGTTAACTGACAGGATATCTGTACCTAATATGTCTATGCAACTCAGACAATTTTTACAGTAATCATGATTTTGGTATTCACTGAATTCCCTTTAGACCTCTTGTAAACTGTAGTTTCTGAGAAAAAGGTATACTGGAAGGTGTGATTGATAGCTTCTTGCTTCCTCAAGGTTGTATCAATTCACATGTAATGTTCGTTTTTATTTCTCATTAAAATGAATGATATTTTCTTCTAAAACTCATATCTCACCTTTGAGGTAGTTATAAGATGCGAACACTCTTTATCCTTTTCAGATCCCATTTTGTGAGACAACTAGTACGTTGTTGTATTTCTCATTAAATGAATGACATTTTTTTTCAAAAATTCTAGATGTTCTTAGTAAGATATATAAATGTTCTTGCAACAATGGTTTTTGTTCACTCATCAATTATTAAAAAATATGTAAGAAAACTAATTATCTTCTGAAAAAAAACATTTTCCTTTCCTACCAAACACGACCTAAGTTCTAAAGCTTAAACAAATTTCAAACTTGATGTTACAATCTTACCAACTGTATTTTATTTTTAAAAAAAAATCTATTCAGTTATGCTACAAATATTTTACTTTGTCAAACTCAATATGATACGTAGTTATTTCATTCAAACATTTGCTCTTAACTTAAAAACAGCCGCCAAAGCCAAATTGGTTCTATTTTATTAGGAAGTACTTTCTCCGTTCAATTTTAGGTGACATCCTTTCCTTTTCGGTCCGACTCAAAAAGAATATCATCTTACTCAAATTGAAAATAATTTATCTTTAAAATTTTTTTTTTATCCTTAATGAAATATGATTCTCAGTCACACAAATATCTAAGAATGATTTTAGAAAACAAGTTTCAAAAGTCTTTATTTTTTTCTTAAATACCGTGTCAAATCAAAAAATGTCACATAAAATGAGACGGGGGAGAACTATTTTGGGATATACACTATTGTTATTCCTGGAAGACAACAGTGAGATTCAAATTTAGAATTTAAATATTAACACTTGAAATGATTATTTTAAATATAAAACTTAAATCTTGGCTCCGTACTTGTAACACGCAAGCTAGCCTGAATACAAAAAGACAACTAATTTTGGAATCTATTGTCCAAAATTAGTTTTGATGTTTTGTCTAAAAATAGAAAAACGTACCGTACATATCCTCTGCTCTTTTAATTTGCCATTGGTGACCAAACTTTTGAGTGCTTTATAGAATTCTATTACTTCTAGGTCAAGATGACTTTAATGTTTAATTACTACCTTAAGCAACTACTTTCTCGGTCCATTTTTACTTGATCTCTATTGACTTGACTTGACACAGAGATTTAGAAATAATACATAAAAGGAGTAATTTTACCAAATTATTCTTTGAATATAATTAATACAATATCTTCAAAAATATAATAGGGAAATGATCATAATTAAATGACAAGGGTAAATTAGGAACTCAAGTGTAAAATTATTTCTTAATTTCATAAACTAGACAAGTATTATTGGACATCCTAAAATAATATAAGAGTCAGTACTATATTAGCTTGGGCTACCATTTTTATTACAAATTCAATACTAGTTGCTTTAGAAAAAGTAGTTGCAAAATTTGACCCAAGATTTTCCTCTAGCTTCTTTAATGAAAAAGTGACGTTAGATTATATTTACGATACATAATTATAGCTATATTTTGAGTTTTGCACAGCACACACGTGCGTGCTAATAATTTCTATCTAATTCAAGCATTATTAGCGATATCATCAATGATGATTCATTTTATTTAATATCGAGGTAAAATTATTGTTGTTGTGTCATGGCATCATTGTATTGTTTATTTTATATTACTAATAATATACACAAAACTGTCATGATCAGTTAAGGGTTGAGCCTAAACCGAAAAGCATCTAACAAATATATTAATTTGACCTTTTCCTACAATTTGATTCTTGTTGAATCTGTTACACTGTGAGTGATGCCATACAACATGAAAGTTGTTTTATTAAATTTGTCCCCTCTTCTGCACGCTATTATGTCATTGGTCCGCATTATTTATAAAATTAATGAATGATTTATCATTTTATGTCTATTTATTAAATGGTATACATTTAGATGACTTGTTATTTAATAGGGATAATTTGATAAAATTATATCTATTATTTATTGCTTCTTGAATCAATAATAGACAATTATTTAGAAAATAATTTTTAAAAATTTTTCTTAAACACTATGCTAGATCAGAGGATATCATATAAAATGAGACGAATTAAATTTTGTACTTGTCTATGATATTAATGATTCTCAAACGAACTATGTCATACATTTGGTTTCCTTTATTTTTATTTGATACTTAGTATTGTTGTCAATTAAAGTATTAGTCTAATCACTCAACTAATCAATCCCATTATGGAGTGCATTTGGTACCTTTTTTTTCTTCTTTTTTTTTAAAGTCATGAGCTCATTTCTTCTCCTTCAATAAATTGAAACCAAATATTATATTCTCTCCGTTCACAATTAGATGTCAAATTTTGGCATGATACACCTATTAAGAAAATAATGATTAATATAACAAGATTATCATTTTATCCCTATTAATTTGTAGGATTATTCTTTTTAATTAAATTTTTTTATAGGACTATTCATAAAGTCACAATTCAAATTTATATATATTTAATGTATACTATTAATACTCACAATGCAACTACTTTTTCTTTAGTTGCATTCAAGTAAAAAACTTTGGAGGGAATAATGTAGATTTTTATTTCAATTATAATTTTTCCTTTCCTAGAATATAAAAATTGTTTAAATTTCATTTCTTTGGAGGGAAATTGTTTCATTTCAATTTTTTTTTATCCATTTCTTAAAATATAAAAATTATTTAAATTTTTTTCATATAAATTTAATTGAATTGGGGTATGTTAATGCATTATATCATTTCATAGGTTTCTAGGTACTCTAAAGATGACTTAGTCATTCAATATTTTCAAAAAGTCTAACTTGATAAATAAATTAGGGGTAGAATAGGTAAAAAAAATTTATCTTATCTTGGATTCTCAAATTTGACAAGTAAAAATGAAAACCAAAATTGAAAATTTTTGACATCTAATTGTGAACGGAGGGAGTATTAATAATTATGTCAAACATAGATTTAGAGGTGGCAAAACTAGAAGGGACAAAAAAGTGATCCAGGTAAAATGGAAACCCCCTAGGCTTGGTATGATGAAATTAAACACTGATGGAACATGCAACAACACAATCGGACCTGGTGGCATAGGAGGAGTGATCAGAAATCAACAGGGAGAATGGTTACTTGGCTACAACAGTAGACTAGAAAACACATGCCTCTTGGAAGCAGAACTGAAAGCAATGAGAAACAGAATCCAGTTAGCCATTCAGCATGACTACACCTCACTGGAAATCGAATCGGACACAATAAAAGCATTGGAAGGTATAGCCAAGGGTATTCCCATTTATGATAAACTAATCTCTGATTGCAGGTCACTGTTGAGTAGATTGGCAGCGTGGGAGATATGTCACGTGTACAGGGAGCAGAACCAGCTAGCTAATCTCATGGCCAAAGAGGGAATGAAAAGAGGGCAGAGCAGTGATATAAAAGTTTTTGTAACACCACCTGTTTTTGCTTATAACATGCTTAATGTAGACATGTCTGGGACAACCTTTACAAGACATGTACCTAACACTAACTCGTATTCGGGCCGGGATGTGGCCTCTAGTCATTTTGATGCACAAACATCTACGAATATAACTGCTTATCGACCCACTAAGTGATCGTAACGATAATATATTAAATTCACGCTTCTTGATCAAAAAAAGAGGTACTAACTAGACAGGGGGACAGAATAAAAGTCTCCCCATTAGTTTTTTAGCAGGTATCAAGAATGAATGTTATACTATAGTTTGCATCATCTCATAATCATAATTAATTACATAAATATTTTTAAAAAAATAGTGATTGGCTAACAAAAAAAAGAATCACAGAACTAAACAAAGGACAAGCACATAGTAATATACATACTATAAGGTTAAAGAAATAAATGTTTGGCATTGGCTCTTGAGAGAGTTTAAGAGTCAGTCGAGTGCTAATTTCCCACATCAACAATAATATATATTCAGCTAATTTTATGAATGCAGTCCCTAGAAGTTACTCCATCCGTCTGCTTTTATTTGTCCACTTTCGTAATAATAAATGTTTAATAATTTGTCTAGTTTCGAAAATCGATGAATTAGTTACCTATTTGTGTCCATTATATCCTCATTATTAGATAAATATAAAATCTTGAATTTTGAACAATTCAACTATTTTGAACATTGAAAAAAAACCTCAAAAATTCAGTTAATTTGGAATGGAGGAAAGTCAATAGGGGTCGAGTAAAAATGGACGAAGAGAGTAATAGGTTTCACTCCTCGATGCAAAGAGTTAAAACAACGTTCAAAATATAATGTAATGGTATTTTTAGTCATTAAGCATTTGAAATTTAACTAATTTGGATTGCAAAAGTTAATTAGTTGACTAGACTAATTCGAATTCATACTAAATGACTCAACTAATTAGGATTGAAACTTATGCAAGTCTGAAAAACTCAGATTCAACATTTACCTAATTTGAATTCACTTATGGCTGCTTTTCTTTACGGCTTATTTTATACTCTATACAATAATGTATTAACCAATGCTTTTCATTTCTTAAATTAATTCAAAAGTTTTCTGCCTTTTATTAGTAGCTTGAAATCTACTTGACAATCATCCTTTTTTTAATTACGACATTAAGCTAGTATTTGACCATAAATTTTGAAAATTAATCTTCAAATCTATTTGACCATATTTTAAAAATCAGATCTTGAAATATCTTTCAGATCCTAAAAATTGGTATGACTTTTTAGGAAAAATTCATACAACCAACTAAAATAGCTGAATATCAAGCTACGCATCAAATTTTAAAAATCTATCTTTAAATATATGTTTGACCATCGATATTTCAAGTTCACCGTAACTTTGAAAATTTTAACTCTGTCCAAACGCAGCTCCAAATTCATATTAATATGAAGCAAATGAACTCAATGAGATCAAATCATTTGCTTTTGCAATTTTGCAGACAGAAACCAAATCTGTCATCAACATCTATGATTTAATAACAAACTTATTAGCAATACCATAATAATATATTAATTAAACCTTAATTACTAATAAGTTCTTCCTAATTATTTATAAACTAGTAATAAAATAAAAATACAGATTCTTCAATGGTTAACGACATTGATGGGAAGAGGAGGAGCAGGAGGAGAAGCAACATTTTTGTTGCAATAACAACTATTAGGGTTAGAAGAAATGAAAATCCCTATTTGCTCCAAAAATGTCAAATGTTGAGGCCGATCTTTACGCTTTACGTACCCTTTCGCCTCTTTCTCTGTATAACAACTGAAACCCTTCTCTCCGTTTCTCTTCCACAGTGCCTCCGCGTAGTTTCTGTGTGCATAATACGCCTCCCCCTCCACGGTGGTTAACGAATCTCCATCGGGCCGGACTCTGATCGGCAGCCTCTCGTAATGGGCCCGGGTAGTTCCTTCTAATTCGTCCATTCGGGTCAATCCACGAGCGGAAACCGCGTAAAGCTCGCCCCGCACGTGCTCGCCGGCGCCGGGGAAATTGAGGAGGAAGGGAACCCTGTAGGGACCGCATACAAGGGGGAGACGATCGACGGTCTGGTAAACGCCGAGGAAAGAAGCGTCGCCGGCGGCTATCATGTCTTGTAAAAGAACGTGATTTGAAAATCCTCTTTTGAGTGTTCCATAGGTGAAAATAATGGTGGTTTTATCTGCCCCTTCAGCCACCATTGTTGCTTGAGAGAAATACCAAAAATTGAAAGCCAAAGAGGAAGAAGAGAAAAAACAGAGGAAGAAAAAAGATGGGAGAGGAAATTGAGGAGGAGAGTGTTTAGTTGTGGAGCTTAAAAAGAGCAGAGGAATGGGGCCCACCAATTTTTATTTTTTTTAAAAAAAGGAATTTTAAAATTTGAAGAATAATAAAACAAAATTAAAAAAATGGGGAATTATGAAATTTTCATTCTCTCCCATTTTAATTGAATTTGTGAGGTAATTCAAACGTATTAAAAAAATATTTCATTATTACCCTTTGTAAAATCCTAAATATGTAATATAATTTATCTCATAGAAAATATAAAAATTTAATAAATATAAAAAAAAATTAAATATTTATTTTAAACTTTAAACAATTTAAATATTTTAAATATTAAAAAAAATCTCATTAATTGTGAGACAGAGAATAATTGATAAATAAGAATAAAATTGGATGGTTGTGAAAGAGATGAATAGTGAGTGGGGAGAAAGACAATTGAAAATTTGAAGGTGGAGGAGAGTCCTTGACAATATCAAATTCTACACCATCAATCATTTTAATTATTTTGGCACAATCAATGATTTATAGATATCACCTATAAACAAATATTCTACCTCATATTTTATAATATGAATACTATTTTATTTATCTGTTATATTATTTTGAAATGTTGAATAATATTTATTTTATTTATGAAATTAAAAAATAAATTTATATTTAGTTTTTAATTTATTTTTATTATTAATTATAGTCATTTCTTTATTATTTTTTAAAATATTATACTCCTCTGTTTTAGAATAATTAAATTGTTGGGTTATATCATACATATTAAGAAAAAGAAACAAAGACAAAATTTAATCCTATTTTTCCATTTTTATCTTTTTCAAATATCAAACACTCATTTAATGCATCATTTATTTCTAATACAAAATTTAACCTTAGAAACTCAATTAATAAAGGACAAAATTGGGAAAAAAATTCAATATATCCATTGAAAAGTGAACAATTCAATTATTTTTAAAACTCAAAAATTCCCCAACAATTCAATTATTTTTAAAAAGAGGGAGTATTTATTATATTCAAATGGTGATTTAATAAAATTAATTCTATTATTTACTATTTCTTAATTCTTGTGTCAAGTCAATAATAGATAAGGAAAGATGAATGAAAGAAGTATGAAAATCTAAATTGGGATAAGAGTATAACTACAAATCTAAATTAGTCAAAGCTTTGACACAAAAACCGAATAATAAATTTAAAAATATAGATTATAATAACAAAATTATTTTATTTATATACTTCATTTCTTGCATGTAGCTAATTTTATAGGTAAACTTTTATGACACACTAATTTTAAGTTTGACCGCTTTAAATGATTTTTGCGAGTGACAAAGAAAATGATAATATTAAAAACACTTAATATATGCCTCACAAAGCCAAAAACACTAAAAGCTTGTTTGAATTGGCTTGCGACTTATAAGTAAAGTTATAAGTTAGGATTTTTAACTCGTGATTTTTAATTTGTTTTTGTTATTTTGTTTTTAAAATAAGTGCTTTTAAGTATTTTTTAAAATTTTATCTAAATACTTCAAAATTATTATAATTTAAAATCGTCAATCCAAATGGACGCTTAATACTTATCATTTACAAACTAAATTTTATGGGTAAGAAAAATGATTTTTATAACACAAATGAGCAAGAAGAGTTAATTATTAATATTATATGTTCTTTATTATTTATATAGCTAGGGTAAAAGTGTAAGTAGTAGATTATGGTTGCACTTGACGGGGGTAACGATTTATGATAAGTAAATTGTTTTTTTAGAGATAAATTATTAACTATAAAAAAATTATTCATTAATTATTTATTCGATAATTTAATTTTATGATTGATTTATTGATTACAATTTGATTTGAACACTTCCACTGTCCAATATCAAAAAGTGATTCTATTTTTAGCAGTTTATTAGATGGAATACAATTTTAATATTAATATTTAGAAGAGAAAAACAAATCTAATAAGGATTCTCTTGATGTTTGTTTATCCTACGGATACGAATGGACATTATTATGTAATATAATTGAATGGTTCTATATCTCAAGATATTTTGGGATATAATTTTGATATTACTATTTAGGAATAATCAAATATGATAAGGATTCTCCTTATGTTTTGTTAAACCTACGAATACGAATGGACATCACCTTGTGACATAATTAAATGGTTCTAGATCTCGAGATATTTTGGGATACAATTTTGATACTAATATTTAGGAATAATCGAATATGATAAGATTGAATCTACGAATACGAATGGACATAAACATGTGATATAATTGAATGATTTTAGATCTCGAGATATTTTGTGCATCTAAATCACACTTTTAATATATAAATAAACTTTTGCAATATGCTAAAAAATTTAAATTAAATTAAATTTCAATATAAATATCAAATAGTATCTAGTAATTTTTTTATTTTTTAAAAAAGTTTTTATGATGGCCATTTTCTGGTGTGTAGACTTTTTTTTTTTTGCTTTCTAAAAGTTGATTTTCCGTATTTTTAATGACCAAAATTCAGGAGAAATTGGCAATTATTAATGTTCACACATCTTTAAATCTTACTTATCATTTGTCTAACCTTTAGAGTTAATTAAGTTAGATCAAATTAAATATTCCAAATCTAAAGTTAGATGTTTGAAAAATACACATAAAATACAGATTGCAATGTTTTTAAATTAATATAAAAAAATATTTTTAAAATACTATTATTCATGAATTTTGACTCTTAAAAAATAAAAGTAAAACAGGTAAAAATAGACAGATAAATGATAAGTAATTAATTATCCCTTTGAGGATGTTCGATATTCCATCCATTCATCTTTACTTGTTTTACTATACGATTTTTGAGATGTCTAATAATATTTGTTCAGTTTATAAAATCAAGAGATAATTTTATATTTAGTTCATAATTTACTCTTCTCATTAATTATAATCATTTTTCTATTATATTTTTGGTAAATTTACCGGTATC
Organism: Solanum aculeatissimum; assembly: GCA_038996855.1. Classification (NCBI taxonomy): domain Eukaryota; kingdom Viridiplantae; phylum Streptophyta; class Magnoliopsida; order Solanales; family Solanaceae; genus Solanum; species Solanum aculeatissimum. The sequence goes on along the minus strand of JBCEWC010002986.1, from coordinate 7,794 downwards.
ATTTACTACTCCCTCCATTAACTTAGTTGTCATTATTTCAGTTATTGAGGTCAAACTATAAGAATTTTGACCAATATTTTAATATTTATTTTTTCATTATATTAATATAAGAAGGATTGCAACTTATAATATTTTTCATATAGTTTTCAACCATCTAAATTTTAGATTTTAAATATTAAATTTAGCTTTGAAGTTTAAACAAGTTGATCTCAAAAAACAAAACAGTAATAAATAAAAATGTATAGAGAAAATATTTTTTAATCCTTGTGTCAAGTCAATAGGATCAATTAAAGATGGACGGAAAAAGTATAAAGAATGATATTTATTGATGTTTGAGATACCCTTCATTAGAGATAAATATTTACTAATATTCAATTCATGACTTTTATAATATTTAATAAATTAGAATTTTGCACCCAGCACATGTAAAGTTGGAAGAATTTGATTTAGTAACATTGATTTGACAAAAATATTGTTAGTGGGCTGTTGGGGTACGGCAAAAGTATGATTGTGCCACCCATGTTGGCTTATCGACACTCGCACGGCTTTTGTACTTTTATTAGTACTACCTTTTCTCTTTTTTTAACTTTTTATCTTCACATTTTTCCACTATTATTTGCTTCCTCTCACATGTAAAATATTAAATTAATTCTTTAGGAATTGTTTGATGTAATATATAAAGTGTAATAATTTTAAAAATAAAATGTAAGATTATTTATTGTGCAATTAGTTAGAGATATTAGGAAGTCTTGCAATTATTTACATCTTAGTGATGTGATATACATGATGGAACAACTTATCTCAGGATAATTAATCCCTTGTTCCCAACAAAATCACCTTTTCATGATGGGATACAATAGAATAACTTATATTGAAACAATTATTTCAAGGATAAGTTGTTTCCAATCAAATAACTCTTTAATGATCAGTGTGATACACGAAATAACATGGATATTTCAAAACTAAATTTTTAAATAAATTTATACTCCCTTCGTTCATCTTTACTTGACTCTTATACTATTTTAAGATGTTCAACAATACTTATTCAATTTATGAAATCAAGCGATTATTTTACACCTAGTTCCTAATTTAATCTTTTCATTAATTATAGTTATTTTCCTATTACATTTTTCAATACATTATATTAATTATATTCAAAGGGTGATTTAGTAAAATTATCCCTATCATTTACTACTTCTTAATCCTTGTGTCAAGTCAATAGGGATCAAATAAAGATAAATAGAGGGAGTATCATGTTTAATTAAAATTTATATTATTTATTAACTGGAATGTAAATTGTATCTTAAGCTTCGTTATGAGAGTTTTCATTTCATTTTATCTTATCTTTTAAATAGAACAAGTTAATTCAATAATTATAATATCAGGACTATAATTTTAGAATAATTTAATTCGTAAATCAGACAATCCCTTGATAAAATAGTAATTTCAAGATAGAATAAGTATTTCCTCAAGATAGAATATTTTTTAAAATATAAATAATGAAATAAATGATCTCATATACTTCCTCTGTACACTACACTAAAAATAGATGTCCAATAATATTTGTCCACTTTATAAAATCAATAGATAATTTTATACTTTAGTTCTTAATTTATTATTATCATTAAGTGTAATGATTTTCTTATCATATATTTTAAAATATTATATTCAAAAGATGATTTGATAAAATTACATTTATTATTTACTATTTTTAAAATTTTAAATCAAATTGATAATTAATAACTATTATTAGACGGAGAAAATAAAAAATCTCATAAAACATCCTAACTCATAAAAGTTTTCTTTTTTTTCTCAAACGTCGTACCAAATTAAAGAGTACCACGTAAAATAAAACGGGAGAGTATTATCTATCCATATCTCCTTGCAACCTTTTTTCCCTGTCCCCCACCATCATTGGTTTTCAAACATCAAACATGAGTGAAAAGATAGTGAACTTATCAAATTGGAAATCTCAAGATTCCTTCTCTAATTTTTGTTTTCTGCTTTTAAACTTTGGATTAATGTGGAATAATACTCCCAACAACTTTATTTATTATTCAAAAAGATGGCCTACACTTTAGCTTTCTAATTAAGCAAACATTTACACTTTTTCGGAAGCATCCTCTCTAGTGGCAAGGTCTGCATAAATTCTACTCTATCCAGACCCTACTTATTAGATTTCACTGGATATGTTGTTGTTGTTACACAAAAAATTGTCATATTAAAAGTTTTTCAATTTGTTTTTTGCATTAATTATTCTTGACACATATATAAATAAAGATTAAAAAAATAATATGATATATATTAATTAAATTACACTTTTGATTAATTTTTTCTCAAGAGCAGTGCAAAATGATAACTAAAGAGGAACAACTGATGCAGAATAAGGATGTGCTCGGTATAATAGAAAAATTAATTTGATGAAAAGTATTTTAAAGGAGAATAAATTGATTTTTTTTTATGTTCAATTTGTAAGTATTTCTTTTCTTAAAGTCATATAAAACATTTTTTTACTTAAATGAAGCAATGATAAACAGTAGAAGCAAAGTCCCACGTCAAGAAGCACAACTTGTTATGACAACTATTGAAGCATCAAATATCAATCACACACATGTACTAGCGAACAAGTTATTCCAAAGATTGTAATTTCCGCGATTTTAATTATGGAATAAACTCATCCTGATCGAGCAATATAAACTCAACTTTTGCTGCTTGTATAGATGCTTCCATTGAATTACTCCAAGGACCCAACCACACTAAAAGGGGACAAGATTTGCATCATCTCTTGTACACCTGCATTATACACATTCCTTCACAAAAAGAGGCTGGAATACAAGAGATTATACTCTTCCTTTTCTTCCAAACAAGGATGGTAGAATACTAGAGCAACACAAGCTAAAATTCAAAGCAACTCAAATTCCTTTGGGTGCCTGTACCTCTCTTAATAACAAGATTATCTTCTTAAAGGGATAACTAGTTAGCAAACACCACTTGTTCACTCCATGTCATCAATCCAGTCGCCATATATCTTACTAACTTTTTCTGGCCCTTTCCATTTATGAAGGACCCTTTGGCCAGTCCTCAGGACTATGCCAGAGGGCCTTTGCACATGAACCCCCGACCCCAAATCTGCATAACCTGCTGAAATGGTCGAGGCTACTCTACTTTCTGCTGTTTTAAAAGGACCCGCTCCCTGCTTTGTGAATGGAGGAGTAGACAGGGAGTCTGTGCCTTCCATCTCCACAAGTCCTCCCCCATATTTGTGCAATTCTGCCAGAAAGATAGCTGATATTAGCACCACATCAAACATCCAAATAGAATTTGGTGCAAGTCCTAAACCCAATAGCAATAAAATTGATAGCGTGGGTGGAATATCGAGGACATCTTTCTTTAGAAATGAATATCAACGTCAAAATCCAAATAATTTTGAGAAACAATGTCTCAAATTGGCAAAGCATCAACTCATCTACAAGTATTATGCTATGGTTATGTAAGGTTATATTGATGCAGAGTTTCCCACTAAAAACAATTAGATTATACAGGTCTTACCCTACACTAAAATCAAAGACAGTTCCAAGTATACCAAGTCAAGTCAACATTCGATTGTTCCCCCGAGCTTCATAACTCATACAGGAGCTTGATAGATGACTGAGAGCAAACTAAATCATAACATTTACTTATCACAAACAACTAATGGCAACATTGAAGACATTTGCAAGGATCAAACTCTGATCAATAATACCCATCAAACTTGACCCATCTTCAACCCATCCACAAATGGACTGCAGACCTGAACCTTAAATGACAAGAAAAGGAGTTGTGAACAGTCAACAGCCTGCAAGTTACATATTCAGGCAATAAGAGCAAATGACAAATTCCAGTGGGATAGAACAGGTGATAACACTCAAACGCTATATCAGTATGAGAATTATCTAAAAGTTACTATATATTTAAGAATGAGTTGCCATGTTCCGTATTAAAGCACATTCTCTACTCCTGGGCAAGAAATATCAAAGCTACATTTTCTGCTTTCTTTGTGCACCGACCTCTCCCAAATTTTAACTTTCCGTTTTCATTTTAATATACAAATTCTAAATGTCCCACTTCTTCTTCTATTAAAATCACTAGGCATCACTTCTTTCCCTAAATAAGATAACCAACACTAAAAACACAGGTTTATATCCAGCCTTTACTGAACAAATCAGTTAAGAAATTGCCTTAGGATGTGAGATTATTTACAGAGAGAAGGCTAAGACAGCTAAGTGGTAACCTTCTGTTGTCATTGGTAAAAAGAAAAGAGGAGAGCCATGTGTGTTGCTGCTTGTTTCTCTCTAATACTCAATAATTATCTTTTAAGGAAAAATAGTGGTTTACTAAAACTAGAAGTTCTATAAAGCTTAACCATGCCCTGCTAACATAGTATTCGTCATATATATGTTGATTTTTAGCGTATTTACACACTATCAGGCTTTTCGTTATTAGTTGTTCTTTCGGTTTCCTTTTATTTTCCTTTCCCGTTTTTCATATCTAGTTTATTCTGCCTATGGGTTTTTGAGACGGATTTCCAGGAAACAGCCTCTCTACCTTTGAGGTAGTGGTAAGATCTGCGTACATTCTACCCTCTCCAGACCCCACTTGTGAGATTTCACTGGGTATGTTGTTGTTGTTGTATGCACTGCTAACATACAAATAGCTAAACAAACTAAAAACTACTGGGCATAATGTAATATACCAGCAATCCAGCATGACGAAGTCTTTATCCCAATTAGCTCGTATGTATCTACCTCTTTCACTCACATCTAATTGTTAAATATATTGATGATTTGTCCTCCTACATTTGTGATTAAAACTCAATTATTTGTTTTTCAATCACATCTAATTGTTAAATATATTGATGATTTGTCCTACATTTGTGATTAAAACTCAGTTATTTGTTTTTCAGTTTTCTGCAGAAAGGCCAGTGATGTACATACAAAAGATAGCTCAGGTGGAACACTATGCATCACATCAAGTAAAAGGCAGTTTAACTGTGTCTCTTCTATATCTCCTTCCAGGCACCCTGCCCTTCTTTTCTCTCTCCATAATTGAATATTCATATTTAAAATTTAGCTAATGTTACATGTTGGAGGTGGATCTTTCCCTGTGTTGCAGAGGGATTTTTAAAACAAATTAAGAATTTTTTAAAACTGAATTAGACTGATATTACAGGGAAGTCCATAGAGCTAGTGAAGAGTCTTAAGAGGAGACAAATTAATATAGCTTGTGTTCAGGAGACCAGATGGGTAGGTACCAAAGCTCGAGACATTGACGGGCTTAAACTATGGTACTCGAATGGCTCTAGGGATAGAAATGGAGTAAGTATCCTAGTAGACGAGGACCTTAGGGAGTATGTGGTTGAGGTCAGGAGGATTAATGATAGGATGAGTATTAGGGGGAGGTGATCAGACAAGATATGGTGAAACTTCATCTCACCGATGACATGACCTTAGATAGAAAGGAGCAGAGGTCGAGTATTAGGGTAGAAGGCTAATAGGCTAGTAGGGGTAGGTTGATGTCTGGCCTTGTGATATAGTAGGTTAGTATGATTAGTCATGTTTTTATATCCTGTGTTGTCATTATCTGTCTTATATTTGTTACATACTATCATTTGTTTTTCATTATTAATCATTTTCCTTTTTTTCTTTCTTGTTCCCTTTTTTTCCATATCTAGTATCTTCTGCTTATGGGGCTTGATTTTTGAAACGAGGGTTTTCCGAAAACAACCTTTGTAGGATTCCACTGGATATGTTGTTGTTGAATTAGACTGATAGACAATTCTCTAAACAAACCACAGAAATTTTCTCAGCAAAAGCAGAACCTAGTGTAAATGTAACAGCATGACTTAAACCATAATCTCAAACAGATGGTATCGCCTGCTTGGATATTTCAAATATCACTTCTGGTGTGCCATGTTCTTAGTTAAATCAGCATGGAGACAAAACATTGACCATTTACGAAGCAATGTAGGTTTCTTTAGACAACTTCTCTCCATGTGAGAATAGATCTTTGTCCAGTTTTTGTTTATGAATAAAGATAGACCTTTGTCATCTTTTACTAATTACAATCATCATGCAGTGTAACACCTGATCGATGCATTTGGAGATCTACGTAGAACATGACTAAACCATGCCAACCATTTTCTCTCATATTTTTATATTCAATAGATCAAGAACAATCATCCTTCGATTTATAATTTATATGTACTACATGTACCTTTTGTTGGATGAGATTATTTCCATCTTGTAAAAAGCAAGTCCATCTTTACATTTGTATGTCTATGACAGACACTTACTGTGATGCACATTTTTACCCAAACCAAAATTGAACCAAGTATATATATATATGCAGAAAAAAATAGATAGCACAAACTAGCAACACTCACTACAACCAGTAAAATCACTTCTCCTGTACCAAAAAAAAAAGCCAAAACCACATTCATACCTGCCGCTCCATGTGCAAAATGACACTTGCTGCCAAAAGGGCAATAACCAGTGGTCTCCCACTTATTACAAATTCTTGTTTTCCAGTTTGAAGGCTTCAGGTTTGCTCCAGCAGCATTATTACCGAATTCACCTACAGTGGGAGTCACACTTATTGTAACACTCTTTCTAGCTCGAGATTGTTCATCGCTAAGGAAAGTGCAACTATCTCCATAAGGACATCCTTCTTCAGTATAGAACTTCTTGCAATGCCTCCCTTTGTAGGACCTTTGGGACTCTGCACGCAGCTCAGGAGAACTGGCAGTTGGTATCTGGGGTTCTTCTCTAGGTTCCAGCATCACCCTTCCTCCACGGTCACTCTTTCATGTGCGGCTACTATGTCTTGCCAATTAGGAGGTGGCTTGCGCAGCTCCTCTATGCCATGAGCAAAGTTGCAATTAGTAATATAAGGGCAGACCCCAGCGCGGAACTTGCAACACAATTTAGTTTTGAAGAACATCTTTCCAATTGCCTTGGAACGATTACTAACTGAATCGACACCCTGTGAGTTCCTTGATTTCTTGTGTGGGGGCTCACTCCCAGATCGGTTGTGGGAATGTCTACCATCCTGACATGAATTAGAAGGGGCCTCGGTATTCCAGTCTCTATAATCATCCTCAGTAGCCCAAACTGCCTGATCAGTAATACCAGGACCCCAATTGTCAAATCCACTAACATCACTCCCTCCAGCAACACTGTCTTCTCCCATAAAATCCATGAAGAACCAGAACTCCCAGCCAAATATGCTCAAAACAACCAAAAAGAATATACTATGGAGTGATTCGACATACAAAAACAAGCAACCCCAGATCACGAGAAACAAGATTAACCTCTTCCAACAACAACACTCAGAATAAATTACCCAAAACAAGAATGGAAAAAAAACAGAACAAAGAGATGAAGAGAAGAATAACCACTTAAAGCTAGGAACTTTTTTGCAGAGAGGATAACATTAAAAATTCAATCTTTAAACTCTAAACCAACCAAAATGTTGGGAAAAAGCACATGCAAACACAAAATAGATATGGCAAAATAATGAGAATAAAATGAAAATAATGATACCAAGAATTTTACGTGAAAACCTTTCTAAATAAGGGAAAAATCACGGGCCAAGAGGAGCAACTGATATTATTATTGTAAGAAATTTTATACCGTGTAGGCACGAGTACAATACTCCAAAAACTTCTACACACACAAACGAAGTACCCTCTTTTGATTTTCACCTTACCAAAAATATACCGCTCACACTCTTTTTCTTCACAGACTATTTTTCCTT
>JBCEWC010002985.1:0-31962 GCA_038996855.1 Solanum aculeatissimum | reverse complement strand
GGAATTGGACTACCAAATGTGTTTATTAGCTACTAATACTAGTTTTACCACCTAACTTATTGTAGATAACTAATTGGAAGAAAAGGAAGTTACTTCGAGGAAATATCGAGGTGGTACAACAAGGTATGTAAGGCTACTCGATTTCCTATTATTTTGCATGAAATATAGATTCTTCCGTCGCATACAAAGTCACTTACGAATTCCAACATGGTTAATGACCTTGTCTCCATTCTTTAACAAGTACAGATGTTTTCACATATAGTCATTGTCAAAATTTCATACATACTTTGGATACCAAGAAGATATATGAGTCCTCTTTTTGGCTAAATAAGTCCATGTGTTATTTCATCTTCTACATGTTTCACTAGTTGTGTAACCTACTGAATAATTTGAACACTGTTGGTAGTGTGGGTGGTAGTCCAGGGACAAGATCCTAACATGGGTCGATCTCACTTGGTTTTAGGGTGGCAGCCTAGGGACGAAAGCCTAGCATGGGCCGATCCCAATTTATATAGCTATGAGGCAGCATCCTAGGGGTTAAAATGCCTAGCATGGGTCATCCTCCTTTACCAATGATCAGATGGTTATTTGTATCATATACTGTGCACAGATTTTACAGTAAATAAAGGTAAAGTGACATAAAGTACTTGATTCCACAATTTTACTAAAGGTGGTCCCTTATCTATACAGCAGTACATACTTTCATTTTAATTCTTATTTCACACATAGTATAGTTTGCCTTACATATTCAGTACATTATCACGTACTGACGTCCCTCTTGGGGGACCTGCATTTCATGTTGCAGGTACAAGAGCTAGTAGATCTCCCCTGTAGAAGTACAGGATATCCAACTACTGTTATTGGGCTCTAGGTTGCTTCAGAGTTCTATGTGTTTAGAGCTTACATTTTGTATTGTATAGTAGTTGATGTTGAGGTGGGGCCTGTCTCGACCCTCATCAGAGAGTTCTTATCTAGAGGCTTTGTAGACTATGTAAAGTAAAGTGTCTTGTATTTTTGGCGTCATGGCTCCAACGTCCTTGTCATATGCATTTTCTTTTGGCTTGTTGTTACTTTCTATTTTCCTAAAGGCATGTTGAGTATCGAAATACATTATAATGTTCATAGATAGTGTGATTATAGGTTGGTTCTCCTGAGCCTGGTCGGTAACGGGTGCCAGTCCGCCTTAATGGGATTTTGGACGTGACAAAGTAGCAACATACATAAAGGTAGATAGAAGGTGGATGTTGTCCTTGGAATATAAGACTCACCACTAATGATATACCAAGATCCGAATCAACCATCGAAACGTGGATGAATATCAACTCCGACCCTTATATAGTTAGATTATGTAGATGAAGAATATGGGTTAGTACATAGAAAGTACTAAGTGGGCATGCAATGCAAATGGATATGAAATCCTGCAAAAACGTGTTAGATGGCAAGGGCAAATACGCAACACTGATCGTCCAGACATGATCTTATCCCTGACCCATCATCTAACGTATGGTCTGTAAGAGCCCTCATCTAATAATAGTTTAGTACTTCAGCATATTCCCTGATCTTCAGCATAAGAACACACATATAGGCCGTCAAAACTTCTACAACTCATTTAACAACTTGTTTCCTCAATATATGAAATTATCCCTTCACTAGATCTAACCCACGAAACCATCCTATGACCCGTGGAATAAACCATGACTCATAAAAGGACTCATAAATCACCAAAAACCTACAATCTATAACACTTGGCCCAAAACCATCCTTATTCCTATAATTATGTAAAATTAACATAAACAGATCAAATCTACTAACATCACTTTGGGAACGCACAAAATCCTAAGTTTAAAATATCAAAAGTATTGTATTTTGGTAGTACATCAACACCCTCAACATAAAATTATTGCTAGTTGTAACAACCCAGCTTTTTGAAAAAAATTATCAATGGAAAGAGCATTGATTTCAAGCTTATTTGATGTGTTTTATAGTTACATGGGTCTCCTTCAACAATACATGGTCAAAGGAATTCCATTGGCTAAGCTTTTTATGTGAACCATTAGGAGGGTAACCTTTAAGTTGTCATATCTCATAGCACAAGAAGAACTGGATTGTCTATGACCAATCAAATTGAAAATATTTGAGTTATGTTTCCAACGCACTTGGTTTCACTTGATTCGGAGATTGGATGAAGAAGTTATACCCTTTTTGTAAAGTTACCTGCATAGGGATTTATGCTAGAAAATTTGCTAAGGTATGGCACTAGGAGACCCTATACGGGTCGTGAAGCATTGTACAGTCCATGTGGGGGTCTTATGGTCCTCAACACGGGTCATGGTGAAGTATTTTGTGAAAGTCTCATCATTAGGAATGGTTCTATGTATAAGGTTAGTGTTCTAGAATTTGCGTCAACTAGACAGGAGCCCCTATAGTCCGTTTGACACTTGACGGGTCATGAGGCTGCTAGTGAGAGCCAACCATGTTATAATATTTACCAAGGGTAGTCACACGGACCACTACACGGGTCATGTGTTACTATATGATTCATGAAGTAGTTCGTAAGGTTGTTGCGTGAAAATTTTCTAAGTATAGATTTAACGTCTCAGACCCTCGAAGGGAGATTATTTCTAAGGCTAGCTCAACAGACCAGTACACGGTCCGTGAGCCTCTTCACGGTCCATGAGACCACTTCATGGAACCCCTGGAAATATTTTTATTTCCATTTCTTTAATGGCGTTCTTGTAATTTTGGCTATTCATAAGGGTCGTTTGTGACTTTCTAACCTATCCTAAACCTCTCAAAATACCTATATTCTTCAATTATCTTAAAAATTCAATCCCACACATAGAATTTATTCAAACACTCTCCTTAGAACTCCTCTCAAGTGATCTAGTGAAGGCTTAGCTTGGGAATTAAGGGAGTGCTCTCTTCTTCAATCAATTTCTTCTCTATTTTTCTTGGTCATCAAAGGTATGTGGGAATTTATTCATGGCTCCTTTCAACCATGAATCCCCAAATATTTTCTTCACTTGATTCATGAAATTCAAGCTCACTTTAATTATGGGTTTTCAAAATTATTGTTGATTTAATTAGATTGAAGTATAGGTTGTACTTATTTGATGATTTTAAAGTCATACATCTTCAATTATTATGAAGTTCATTAAGATTTTGAAGGTTTAATTATGCATGTCCCTTGAAGCTTTAAATCTATGCATGGGTGATGTCAATTGAGTTTTAATTTTATATTTAATTATGAATTTCATATGGATTCTTCCTATTGTGAGTTTTACATTATGAATTCTAATTGACCGTGCCCTTCTTATCATCATTCATGGTATTTGCATACATGAGCATTGGTTTCTATGAAGTATTTGATATGAATTAAGCCCAACCTTGACTATGACAATGATTTTGAACAAATATGGATATGACAAGCTTATGATCACAAATATGTCTATGATTTGGCTCTTTGAGAAACTCCAGGTATTTACACCAATTTGTAAAGTTTTGATGAGCTACTCCTATGCTTGGATAATGACATGAAAATGTTATTTGACTTTTTAGCCCAAGTGTGACGCGAATTAAAATATGTTTCACTTTAGGGCTAAGTGTGTATTGATATGATTTGAAAAGTCTTATGCCTCTTTTGAAAAGCATGTATATGTATATGTATTCCCGTGGGATGTTGACATAACACCGAATGAGATTTGGGGCACCAGGGCTATCCCCAAGGGTCCTCTTCTTTTCTCTTGAACTACGTGCCAGCGTAAGGCCCCTTTATGGGATGATTTTAATATGACTTGAGAATCCTTCCAAAAAGATGGGCCATAAGGATAGTGGCTATCACACTGAAAAAATAGGTCATAAGGTGTGATATGGCTACCTTGGAAAGTAATCCACCCTCATTTCGATGGAGAGGCTTGACATCGAAAGTTCATGTATTATATCGCATAGATTGTGATGTTGGTTACGGTTTTATCCTCGATATGTTAACCACTATGGCATTCATGCATCATGGACTTTATGGTAAATTGATGTATTTGTTCAATGTTATATGATTTATTCTATACATATATGTGCTTTTGGCATCCAACATTGATTTGTAGGATTACATGTTCATGGCATTTGCATGCCCATATACTTAGTACCTTCAAATGTACTAATTCATATTATTAATCCTACATGATCTAACCATATAGGGACCGAACATTATCAACTTCCACCTCTTATCGGCTAGTTGATTGACTCAGAGTTTCTTGCGATGAGTCCTATCATCCAAGGACAATCCAACTTCTATACACCTATTATGATTATGTTGTCTATTTCTTTACTTTGAGGGTGACCTCGGGGAGTGTCTTGGACCCTGACCTATTCAGACTAGAGGTATTGTTTGACATCTTGTAGACTCCTGTACAGATTATACAATATGTATTTCTTTGAGATATTATGGATACATATTATGCATTGATATTGATGATATTATTATGTGATATAAGATGTTATGGAAAGTCCTAAGTCCTATAATATCCCCATAACTTACTCATCTCTTAGTTTTATGTGCTATATGAATTCGTGTAAATCTCTATCCCTATGATATCCCCATAGCGTGAGTCATACTTACCCATCCCATAGATCTATATGTTTAATGTATATTTATGCGCTTCCTAATCGATGATATGCAAATATATGTTATGAGGCTTGTTTGGAGACTTTCGGGTTCCTATTTGTCGCGTAACTTCTAGGCCCTACTCCCAGGTTGTAACAAATATGGTATCAGAGCACTAGGTTTATAAATGATCCTTAGAGTTAAGTATGCCTTGTCGAGTAGAGTCCTATTCAAAGGTGTGATGTGCACCATACCTATGAATGGGAGTCTATGGTGACGTTTTAGGAATTGTCTTACTTTTTCATTTCTTATGTCATGTTATGGACCATATGATTAGATTTCTTGATGTTGATACTGTCATTGGTATAATTTCAAAAGATGCCTCCATAAAAATCTCCTCTACCTAGGCAGGCCCTGATTAATAAAGCCCTAATCCCTCAGGTTCTTATGGGGGAGCCAGTTAATCATGATGAGTTCCGGACTATTATTTCCCTTCTTGCTAAAGTGGTGGCCAATCAATATAGGCAAGCTAATCCTCCTCCTCTTCAGGTCCAAACTCCGGCTTCTAGAGTGAGAGATTTTACCCGGATGAACCCTCTAGAGTTCTATCGTTCAAAAGCTGATGAGGATGCACATAAATTTATTGATGAACTCACTAAAGTGTTGACTGTTATGGGGATGACTTCTGAGGTAAATATTGAGCTATGTACTTAATAATTTAAGGGTATGGCTTAGGTGTAGTATACTCAATGGTTGATGGAGAGGGTTGTTGATGCTCAAGTCGGTTAGGAAGAGTTCAAATTTATTTTTTTAGATCTTTTCTTCCCTCTTGAACTTTGGGAGGCCAAGATGAAAGAGTTTATCAATCTCACACAAGGTATCATGACTGTACGGGACTATTCCCTCAAGTTTATGAAGCTCTCAAAGTATGTTATTATGCTAGTGGTTGACCCCCGTGCAAGAATGCATAAGTTTATTTCTGGGATCTCTGATTTGGTTGTGAAAAAGTGTCATATGGCTATGCTTTTTTGGGATATGGACATCTTCAGGCTCATGACTTATGTTGAACAGATCGAATGGGAGAATCTCAAAAAGAAGAAGGTGAAAGATGCTAAGAGGGTCCATTATGGAGGAGGGTTCTTCAACTCTAAGGATGGTGGTAGATATGGTCGCTTCCAGAAGGGATAAGGTTCTAATGCAAAGTTTGCTAATGGTATATTGCCTCCTACCATGGCATAGGATAGAGGTAGACCCGCTCCTCCTATGTGTGACAAGTATGGGAGAAACTACTCGGTTTTACACCAAAGGGACACTGGTGCTTATTATAGGTATGGTGACATAAGCTACTATATTGCTAACTATCCCAAGGTTGTCAAGACGTTTTAGGGTCAATATCAAGGATATCAAGTCCAACCAAGGGTTTCTGAAGGTGGTGCTCCAAGAAACAACAGGTTATGTGCCTTGCATGCTCGATAAGAAGTAGAGAAGACTCCAGATGTGGTGACAATTATGAAAAAAGTCTTTGATTTTGATGCTTATGCTTTTCTTGATCCATGTGCAAATTTATCTTTTGTGACTCTTCTGTTGCCTGTTATGTTTGGTTTGAGTCCTCAAATTTTGAGGGAGTATTACTCAATTTATACTCCCGTGGGTGAATCTGTTATTGCTCGAAGAGTCTATCAGGGATGTCCTATTTCAGTCTTGTATAAAGTTCTTCCTAATGATCTTTTAGAGATTGAGATGTTTGACTTTGATATTATTCTTGGGATGGATTGGGTGCATGCTTCATATCCCTCTATTAATTGTAGAACCCAAAAGGTTAAGTTTTAGTTTCCTAATGAGTCTCTTTTGGAATGGGAGGGTAGTGAATTTATAGTTAATGGTTGGTTCATTTTATATCTGAAGGCCCAAAGGATGATTTCTAAGGGGTACATCTATCGTTTTGTGAGGGTTAGAGATATGGAATCCGAGTCACATAATCTTGAGTCGGTTTCAGTGGTTAATGAGTTTCCATATGTCTTTCCAAAAAGATTTGCCTAGTTTTCCTCCTAAAAAGAAAGTGGATTTTCGCATAGATCTCCTTCCGAATACTCAGCATATTTACATTCCTCCTTATCGTATGGCCCCGACTGAATTGAAGGAGTTGAAAGACCAGTTGAAGGATCTTTTAGAGACGAGTTTTATCAGGCCAAGTATATCTCCCTAGGGCGCCCCTTTGTTATTTGTGAAGAAGAAGGGTAGATCACTTTAGATATGTACTGATTATTGGTAATTCAATAAAGTGACCATCAAGAATAAATATTTACTGCTAAGGATTGATGATTTGTTTGACCAGTTGCAAGGAGCTACTCATTTCTCAAAGATTGATCTCTGCTTTGATTACCATCAGTTAAAGGTTCAGGATTGTGATATTCCCAAGATGGCTTTCTAAACTAGGTATGGGCATTTTTGCAGTGATGTCATTTGATTTGACTAATGCTCTAGCTGTGTTTATGGATCTTATGAATCGGGTATTCAACCCTTTTTTTGATAGTTTTATGGTTGTTTTTATTAATGATATTCTTATTTATTCTCGTAGTGAGCGGGAACATATGGATCATTTGATGTTAGTTCTTCAGACTTTGAGAGAGATACAATTATTTATCAAGTTCAGTAAATGTGAGTTCTGATTGGGTGGAGTAGCTTTCCTTGGTTATGTAGTGTCTTTTGAGGGTACTAAAGTTGGCCCAAAGAAGACCAAAACCGTGAATAATTGGCTTAAACCATTGAATCCTTCTGATATTTGGAGTTTTCTTAGGTTGACTGGTTATTATTAAAGGTTTATTCAGTGATTTTCATTCATTATATCTTCATTGACTAAGTTGACTCAAAATAAGCCTAAGTTCGTAGGTCGGATAAGTATGAGAAGAGTTTTCAGACTTTGAAAGATTGGCCCACATTGACTCCTGTATTGACTCTACCAGATAGCTTGGATAGGTTTATGGAGTATTATGATGCTTCTTGGATTGGATTGGGTTGTGTGCTCATGCAACATGGTAAGGTTATAGCTTATGCATCAAGGCAACTGAAAGTTCATAAATGGAATTACCCAACCCATGACCTTGAGTTAGCGGTTGTGGTGTTTGGTTTGAAGATTTGGAGACATTATTTATATAGGGTTCATGTTAATGTCTTCATCGATCACAAGAGTTCGCAATATATGTTCACCCAAAAGATCTTAACTTGAGGCAATGAAGGTGTTTGAGGCTCGTATGAACAAATTCACTTTAGGTGTGTCCGATTCGGTAAAGATGGAATGCAAGGTTGCCATGCTCATTAAGGAAATGGATATCTCTAGACTCATGACATATGTCAAACAAGTGGAGAGTTAGAAATTGCAAAAGATGAGATCAAGGGAGTCTAAGATGGCTCGTTATGATAGTAGGTTTTCTTATAGTAGGTATAGTGGTAGCCGATTCCACCAAAGTTAAGGGTCTTCTAAAGGTGTTCCTCAAAGATTCGATAAAGAGAAAGGGGTCAATCTTAAGGCTCAAAGTGATGTTGGGAAAGGTAGTGTTATTCCTCCTAGATGTACTAAATGTGGGAGGAACAATGTTAGTGAATGCTTCAGGGATACTAATACATGTTTTGGTTGTGGAAACATGGGACATAAAATTGTCGAATGTCCTAATGTTTCAAATAAAGGTAAGGAGGGGTTTCCCCAAGGTCAAGTGGCTCAAAGTGGGAAAGTGCAACAAGGTGTCCATGCTCAAGGTGGTGGTCCACGCGGTAAACAATTATACACTTTACATGCTAGACAAGAAATTGATGAGGCTCCCGATGTGCTTACCAGTATGTTGAAAGTCTAATCATGATGTATAAGTTTTGCATGACCCTGGTTCCAATATGTCTTTTGTTAATCCTTATATTGACATAAAGTTTGATGTGCTTCCAAAAGTCATGTTAGAACCTTATTTTGCCTATACTCCCATTGGTAAGTTAATCCTAGCCAAAAATCTTGTACCAAAATTGTCCCATGTCGGTCTTAAATAAATTATTTTCATGTGATCTAATTGAGCTTGATATGATCGATTTTGATGTTATTCTTGGTATGAATTGATTGCATGCATCCTATGCGTCTATTGATTGTAGGATACGTAAGGCCACATTCCAAGTCCCTAATGAGCCTATTCTTGAATGGAAGGGAACCAATTCTGGGTTCAAAAGGAAATTTGTCTCTTATATGAAAGCTATGAAAATGATTACCAAAGGTTGCCTATATCATATTTTGCGAGTCATAGATATTGAGCCTCATGTCCCTACTCTTGATTCGGTCCCTATAGTAAATTAGTTTCCAGATGTCTTCCTTGATAACTTACTCGGTATTCCTTCCATAAGGGAAATTAATTTTGGTATTTATCTCTTGCCCGACACCCAACCCATTTCTATACCTCCATATCGAATGGGCCCAGTTGAATTGAAAGAATTGAAGGAACAAGTAAAGAATTTGCTTGATAAAGGGTTCATAAGCTCTAGTGTGTCACCATGGGGTGCTCGTGTATTAATTTTAAGAAAGAAAGATAGTTCACTTTGGATGTGTGTGGACTATAGGCTATTGAATAAAGTAACTATCCCAAACAAGTATCCACTTCTATGAATCGATGACCTATTTGATCAACTACAAGGTGAAAGCTACTTTTCTAAGATTGATCTCTGATTCAGATATCACCAATTGAGGGTGAATGAGGATGACATTCCAAATATAGCATATAGAACAAGATATTGCTATTTTGAATTTTTTGTTATATTTTATGGACTAATAAATACACCTACCGCTTTTATGGATTTGATGGACAGGATCTTCAAACTGTACTTGTATATGTCTGTGGTGGTGTTCATAGATGATATATTGGTATACTCACAAGATGTAAAGGACCATGAAGACCATCAGAGGATTGTGTTGCAAACATTGAGAGATATACAACTCTTTGACAAGTTTAGAAAGTGTGAGATTTTCCTAAAAAAGATAGTTTTCCTTGGTCACATCATTTCGGGTGATGGTATTATAGTTGATAAAAATAAATGGGGGCGGTAAAGAATTAGCCTAGACCATTGTCTCCATTTGATATTAGAAGCTTTTTGGGTTTAGCAAGATATTATAGAAAGTTTGTCGAGGGATTTTCCTCCATTGCTTCTCCTTTGAAAAGGTTGACCCAAAAGAAGGTGAAAGTTAAATGGTCCAATGAATGTGAGAAGAGTTTTCAACTATTAAAGGATTGTGTTTTAATTTGGCTACTATTTTGATATTGCCTGATGATCCAGATGATTTTGTTGTGTATTGTGATGCCTCACATACAGGTTTGGGTTGTGTGTTGATGTAACATGGAAAGGTCATTTTCTATGCTTTAAGGAATTGAAAGTGCATGAAAAAAACTATCCAACACATAATCTTGAGTTTTTGGCTGTTATGGAGTGTATGTTGATATATTCACCGACCACAAGATTTTGCAATACGTGTTTATCTAAAGAGATTTGAATCTAAGGCAAACAAAATGGTTGGAACTTTTAAAGGATTATGACATAAGTGTGATGTGCCACCTTCATAAGGCTAATGTTATGGTTGATGATTTGAGTAGAGTATTTATGGCCAACGTGGCACATGTCGAAAGTGGAAATAAAGAATTGGTCAAAGAATTGCACTGTTTGTCTTATTTGGGTGCAAGGTTGAATAACTTGACTGATGGTGGTGTGTTAGTGCCTAATGGGGCAAAATCATCTTTGATGGAAGAAGTTAGAGAAAAATAAGACATGGATTCTACTTTGGTTGAATTGAAGAAGATGGTGGTTTATAAAAAGGTAGAAGTCTTTTCATAAGGGGGAGATAAAGTATTATGTTATCAAGGGAGATTGTGTGTACCTAATGAGGATGGCCTAAGGAAAAGATACTTGAAGAATCCCATAATTCCAAGTACTCTATTCATTCGGGATCCACCAAGATTTATAGGGATTTGAGAGAAGTGTATTGGTGGAATAGCATGAAGAAATACATAGCAAAGTGTGTCATGGAATGTCCAAATTATCAACAAGTGAAGGTGGAACATCAAAGACCCGGTAGTTTGATTCAAGATATTGAGATACTGACTTGGAAATGGGATATAGTGAATATGGATTTCATTACGAGTTTGCCAAAGACTAGAAAGAAATTTGATTCAATATGGGTGGTTGTGGATAAAATGACAAAAACAACTAATTATTTGTCGATAAAGACTTCTTATGGTGTTGATAAATATGCTAAGGTTTATATCCAAGAGTTGGTAAAGTTATATAGGGTACAATTGTCCATTATATCGGATAAAGGTGATCAATTTACTAATTTTTGGAAATCAATCCAAAAGGGCCTTGGCACTAAGGTGAAGCTAAGTGTTGCATTTCATCCTTAAAAGGATGGACAAGTCGAAAGGACAATACAATCGTTTGAGGATACGTTTGAGGGATTGTGTGCTTGATTTCAAAGGAAGTTGATATGATCACTTACCTCTTATTGAATTTTCCTATAATAGTAGTTTTCATTAGAGTATTGGTGTGACTCCAGTTGAGGAATTATATGATAGGCAGTGTAGATCACTGGTAGGATGATTTAAAATTGGAGAAATATCCTTGATTGGACCAGATTTGGTGTTTGATGCTATGGAGAAGGTGAAAGTAATAAGAGAAAGGTTGAAGGTTACCCAAAGTCATCAAAAGTCATATGTCGATGTTAGAAGAAGAGAATTAGAGGTCAATGAAGGTGATTGGGTATATTTGAAAGTTTTCCCAATGAAACGAGTGATGTATTTTGGTAAAAATAGCAAATTGAGTCCTAGGTACATAGGACCTTATGAGATAGCAAAGAGAATAGAGAAGGTAGCTTATGAATTAGATTTGCCCATAGAATTAGCTATGGTTTATCTGGTGTTTCATGTGTCTATGCTAAGGAATGATTGGGTGATCCTAAGCCTATTGTTCTATTGAAAGATGTGTCTATTGAGGAAGACTTGACTTATGAATAAGTATCGGTTGAGATTTTAGATCGGCAAGTAAAAAATTTATGGAATAAAGAGGTTGCTTTTTTCAAGGGGTTATAGAGAAACCAACAAGTTGAAAGTGCTACTTGGGGGATGAAGCGAACATGATAGAACGATATTGTTACCTCTTTCCCTCTATTCAAGCTTAAGGTACTTAATGTGATCTAATCATTCAAAATCCTCACGAATATGTATCTCTTGTTAATTTGCATACACACATGATCATGAAATTGTTTTTGAACGATATTTGATGCATAAGTTTGATGATTTTATGAAAATGATGATTAAGTTGCATTTCTTGCATTTATACTAAGATGATGACTGTATTCCTACTCTATTCAAGAGTAATTCTATCTTATTCGAGGACAAATGATCCTAAGGGGGAGATATTGTAACACCACTTAAGTTTTTATACTTGAGAAACTGGGAGTTTAGATATTGACTAATAGGTTGATGTACGAGCTACTCTATGGCCCATAAATGCATTCACAAGTTGTAGGTCCTCTCGTGGAAAGTGTACAGTACTTATGTTTTAGGAGATGTGCCCATTTGTTGATCGACAACCCATAAGTAGGTCTCGTAGGTGGAGACATTGAGGAACCAAAGATTTGTCTTAGTCTGGAGTCTCACTACGAAGGGCTCTATGGCCTGTAAGACTATCCACGAGTCATGATGCATGTGCGTGCATCCAAATCTGCAATTCCAGTAGCTCATATTTTGTGACACCCTAATCTGCGAGGCAAGATATGAGCCATAAGTTGATTTATGACCCATAAAAGGGGGTTTCATGGATGGCTCCGACAGTTTGTAATGAAGGGTATTTTTTATTTTTCCAATCCATCTAAGTCCTAAACTACGTTGTTTTGGTTACTCTAACTACCCTAACCGACTTAACTCCTATAAAGTCCTATTCCTAACTCATTCAAAGTTTTTAATTCTTAAATTTCTCTCAAGGGTTCTCAATAATTTTCTATCAGTCAAGCGTTCTATTGAAGCTAGAGCTTTAAGGTTCGACTAAGGATTTCCAGATTTTCTTCTTCAATTGTAGGAATCTTACTTGAGTTATGTAGGGCTTCATTTATGGATTAGTTTTATCCATGAAGCCTAATCCAAAACTTTCTTTTCATCCAAATTCCATGATGATCTCTTATGGGCTTTTAAGCTATGATTATTAATGCATGAATTATGATTCCTATATAATGATTATGACAAATTATGCATGAATTATGATGAATTTGATGAGCTATATGATTTTCAAGCAAAAGTATATAATTTCAAGAATGCATCAATAGGACTTAATGATTTGTGTGGGTTTCTTCATTGATGATCTAATTTACTTTTTCAATTGCATATTTTCTCTATGAATCATACTCAATTACATGATTTTTACTCAAAGGTTCATGGACCTACACTTAGCGCTAGTCTCCTATGATAAAGTTATGAACTTCTATGCCTATGATCTCAAATATGAAAAACATGTTTTAAATGATAACGATATTATGACAATGATGATATTTTGTAAGCTATGATGATGCTAGATAAAGAGGGCAATGAAAACCCTAAATGTTTATAATGATGATAAGATGGGAATGTCTATCCACACTATGATCAAAATCTTTATTAATGGACTATTCTTATGATATGGTATTCTATGAATGATTTTGATGACTATTTACAAATTATGAAAGCATGATTTTAATGAAGTATGAACTATGTTAAAATCTTTGTATATTCATGATTTATGTATTCCGTGGGATATGACTTAGCGCCGAGAGGGCTTTGGTAGATTTCATAGACCCATAACTATGTGACACCTTAGGAATGATGTCCTTGTTTTATGCCTTAAAGATGTGCTAATAGATCCATATAGCTTCTAATGGACACTCACCATGCTAGGATATAGCCTAAAATGTGGGGTTAAATGATGGTTCTCACCGTGCTAGGATAGAGCCTATAGGGTGAGCATCGAGTTTACCATAGAAAAGAAAACTCTTCTTATCTCGATGTAGAGTGAACATCAAAATTCCATGTAATTTCATGGTCTTATGAATATTGGCTATGGTACTATTCACACATATGTATGTTAAGGTTATGAAAGGATTTTAATGTTGTCTCTCCCCATGATCATTTTAAATTCTCATGTTCATATATATTGTATCCTTATCTTATGGATTATGATTATGCATATTGATATTATGATGATTTCCTTTATTCATGGCATACCTTCATACTTAGTGCATTTTATGTACTAACGCATACGTCTTTTCCAATATGATGCTAGACTTGGTTCTTGAGATTAAAAACTTGTTAGTGAGTTCCCATGCTACGGGAACAAGCCTTTTATCTTTTTCCTTAATGTTGAGACTTTATCACTTTCATACTTTTGATGTATATATTGAAATTGAGCTAGTGCGCTATGTGTTAGTCCTCACCAAGGTCTTTGATGTAAAGGCATGATTTGGACTATAGATTGATGTATGTTCTCTTAAGGGACACTATGACATTTTATTTCTATATATTTTCTCTTGATTATTCTCTTATATATACTTATTTTACCTTATGAATGCTTATGATATGAACATGAGGCATAGATGGGATACCTTCGGGTGTTACATTCGTCGTGTCATGGCTAGGCCCTATATTCAGGTAATGATAGTCCAGTTTTTTTGAGAGAACATTGATCTCAAGTTCACCATTTTCATGTTTAGAGTTGGAGGATTCTAAGTCATCATTCTCAATTTAGTTGAAGGTGTGCTCAAGTTCATATCCTGCATCTTCTGAATAGTCACTGTCATCTAATAGTAGGTGTTCTTTGAAAGCTTGTAGTATTTGGAAATATGGCCTAGTTTATTACACCTATAACATTTGCCATTGTTAAAAGAAGGTGGAGTATGTTTTTTGGCTATATTTTTATATTTTGGAGGAGAAGATTTTGTCTTTCTAGAAACATGAGGTTTGGATGTAAGAGCTTCCTTTTTAGGAGCAGGTCTTCTATGAGTCTTCTTTCTATAAGGGGTAGGAAAAATTATTCACAGAAAATTCTTAGATCTCGATGGTTTTGTACCTTATCTTTAGCTAATTACCTCAAAATCTTATGTTGCCGATAGATTTTAAAGGATACTTCTTGGATAAAGCTTGTGAGCTAACCATAGGTAATCTCCTCGTAAGGAATGATATCACCAATATATTAGTTTTGGAGTTCTTCTTTGACCAAATCTCTGAGGGATTTACGCAATCCATCTAAAAGTTTTTCTTTCTAGTATGGAAGGTTTCCATTGGGCTTTTCATAAATTCTTATGAGGAAAGAATCCTTATAGCATCTAAAATCAGACAGAATTTTGCAATGGAGATCATTTAATATCTTAGAGGACCATTGGAAGGTATAAAAGTGCCTAAGAGATAAAGTCTAGAAATTTTCCAAGTAAAAGTAGTGTTTATGAAGGGGTATATGACCCGTGAAATGGAATCGAGTTGTACTTGGGTTTCATGAATTCGAGGGTGAAATTACAATAGGTCTCATTAAGAGGGCCACCAATGTATGAAGGAAGTTATGAGTTATAGATGGTTCTATGAAACGTAACTTATTCTTATGGAATAGAGGGAAGACTTAGTAGAAAAATGGTTTTCTAAAGTTTGGAGTACGAATTAACAGCACAACTCGTAGATTGACTGACTAGTCATAGGTGGTGTCGTTGTTTGCGTTTCAGAGAAAGTTCCTGAGGGTCAAATATTATCAGGATGATACCCCTTCTATGACCCATGGACCATTCCATGACCCGTAATTGGTGTCTCGTGGACTAGTTTGGCATCTTTTAAAAAGGGGAAATTTTGTCATTTCCTAATATCCTATGTCAATGCTACATCATTTAGGCTCCCAAATAATCCCTTTCCAACCTTATACAACCCTAAACTACTCTACTCTCACCCATTCAAAAATATCCTAAGTCCTAACTCCTCCCAAATACTTACAAGCCTCCTCAAGGCTCTCATGTAGAAGTGCAAGCTAGGGTTTTGAGTTTCTCTCCACTCTCCAACAAGATTTCCATTTCCAATCACATTAAGGAATGTGGGTTTATATTCATGGAGACCTTTCTTTCACAAAGCTCAACCAACCCTCTTCTTCATCTATTTTCAAGTTATGGATTACATAGGGTAGCTGCATGAACTCTTTTATATGATGACATTATGAAATAATTTATGGTATTTTACCTTTGCACATTATTATGCTATGAAATGTCAGGTGAAATATATGATTTAGACAAGGGTTTAGTGTTTCCCTAATCAAGCTTTTGTTTTTATGGGTTACTTGAATAATTCTCAAATGGTTTTATTTTTACTCCTCTCATGTCATTTATTCCTAAAGTTACATGATTTTCCAACATATGTACACCCACCCATCATGATTTTATCAAAGTTGTGATCAAGATTCTTATGTGTTGAAAGCCTTATGGAGAGGTATGCAAATTATACTTGTTGTGATGATAAAAAAGGGCTAACATATATGGTATGAGCTCATGAGTATGTTATGAATATTATGAATGATATGAATCCCTATTCTTGATATTATGACGTAATAATTGATGAGCTACTCTTAAGATATTACTGATGTTATGAATTATGTAAGATATGATTTAGTATATGAATTAACTATTCCATGGGATTATTAACCTAGCACTGAGAGGACCTTGGTTGGTAGCCATTGTCCCTAAACTATGAGCCACCATAGCTTTGTGATATTGATTTCCTATATGGGCTTGAACCTACTAAAAAGGCTATGCCATAATGCTAGGATGATTGTTGAACCTACCAAAAAGGCTATGTCATAAGGTCAGTGTTTGGTTTACTTTAGCAAAGTAGACCACTCCTTGTATGGTATGGAGTAAACATCAGGATTCCATGTAGTAGCTCACTTGGTCTTACAGGTGAATTATGGTTCTTTCCCACCTATGTATGGTATGTCATGTAAATTGATGATTCTTCATGTATGTCCTAGTTAAGCATTGATCATTTGTGTCATATTGAGCCTATATCATTTGATTATGATTATGCATATTATTTAATTGTCACTTATGTTCCTAGTTGCATTGTACCCCACATACTTAGTACATTCTAAGTACTAATACATACTTTTTGCCTACATAATCTAACCATGTAGGGATCGGAGCTCCTATTCACCCTCCTTCTTCACGTGGATAGATGGATAGATTGAATATTACTATTGGTGAGTCCTCCATTTTGTGGACAATATCCACTTACTTTTATATTTTGTTGAGACTTGTCTATTTATGGATATTTATCTTTTGAAGGTGACCCTAGGAGATGCTTGTCCCACGTTCCACTCATGTTAGAGGTGTTGTTGGACATGGATATGTTTATTATTAGCTCAACTCCTATAATGTTTATGTAACTATTAAAGACATCCCTTAGTCCCTATTCCCTTCTATGTATCTATGCATGTTGATGATAAGATGGAAGTCCTAAGTCCCTATTGCCCCATTGCTTGAGTCCAAAGGCCTGTTTTCCCTAGAATTATGTGCTTGTTATTTATTTATGCTTCCACAACTAAGGATGTGCCATGTATGCTTAACATGTTTGTTTGGGTTCCCTATTCATCGTGTTACTCCTAGAGGTGGTCCTTTTCAACGTGGGGAGTCCAAGAGGGTTTGTTATGATGGTATATTTCAAGGGGCTAGAGGTGGTCATTTTCAACAAGGCCATAAATTCCAAGGTCAAGGGTCCTCTAATGCTCAAAACCAAATGTTTTCTAATGATAGGGTACCCAACCCTAGATCTCAAGGTGGTAATGGCGGGTTGAATCTGCCAAGGTTCCTAAAGTGTGCAAGGAGTCATAGTGGTGCATATTTGTGAAACACAGGTATTTCTTTAGGTGTGAAAAAATGGGCGACAAGATTGCAGATTTCCTAAATGCTCCAATTAAGGGTAGAGATAGTCATCCTCAAGGACAAGGTGCTCATGGTGCTAAAAGGGAACAAAGTAGTCAATAAGGAGATATACCACATCATAACAGGTTGTATGCTCTTCAAAGGAGACAAGGGGTGGATGAGATTCTTGGTGTTGTTACTGGTAAGTTTTTAGTCTATGATTATGATATTTGTTATTTATTGGATCTGGGTGTCACTCTTTCTTTCATTACTCCATTTATTGCTAATAGACTTAATGTGCGTCCCAAAATGTTATATGAATCGGGTCTACCCCTATTTGTGAGTCCATTATTGCTAGGACAGTTTATAAGGGTGTTTCCCTATCCATATTGCATAAAGTCTTGCCTTGTGATTTTTTTAAACTTGACATGGTAGATTTTGATATCATTCTTGAGATGGATTGGTTAGATGCATATCATGCTTTTATTGATTGTAGAACCTGTAAAGCTAAGTTTCAATTTCCTAATAAACCCATCCTTCAGTGGAAAGGTCATGATTTGGTGGTTAAGGGTTGGTGTATCTCTTTACTTAAGGCTCGAGAATTGATTTCTAAGGGTTACATTTATCATCTTGTAGGGATTAGGGATGTTGAGTCTAAAGTCCCTTCTATTAAGTTGGTTTCAGTGCTAAATGAATTTCTTGATGTCTTTCTCGATAAGCTTCCTGATATTACTTCCGAAAGGGAAATAGACTTCAACATAGACCTCCTCCTTGATACTCAACCTATTTTCATTCCCTCTTACTGAATGGCCCCGACAAAGTTGAAGGAGTTGAAGGACCAATTGAAAGACCTATTAATGAAGGGTTTTATTAGGCCTAGCAAGTCACCCTAGGGTGTACCAGTGTTACTTAGTGAGAAAGAAGGATGGCTCACTTAGAATGTGCATTGACTGTCGGCAACTCAATAAAGTCACCGTGAAGAACAAGTATACCCTACCTCGAATATATGACTTATTTGATCAGTTGCAAGGGGCTTGTCATTTCTCAAAGATTGACCTTCTTTCTGGAAATCATCAATCGAGGGTGAAGAATTATGATATTCCAATGATGGTCTTTCGAATAATATATTGACACTTTGAATTTGTGGTGATGTCCTTTGGCCTAACTAATACTCCAATTATATTTATGGATCTCATGAATAGGATCTTTAAACCCTACCTTGATATGTGTTTTGTGGTATACGTTGACAATATTTTGATTTATTCTCAGAGTGAAGAGGAACAAATGAAACATTTGACCATGGTGTTGCAAATGTTGAGGGAAGAAAAGTTTTTTGTTATGTTCGATAAATGTGAATTTTTATTGAAGAAAGTTGCATTCTTAGGGCATGTGGTGTTGGGTGATGGGATAAAGTGGATCCTAAAAAGATAGAGGTGGTGAGGAGTTGTCCTAGGCCCTTGACTCCAATGGATATTAGGAGTTTCTTAGGCTTGGTGAGGTACTTCTATAGATATGTTGATGGTTTCTCCTCAATTTCTTCTCCTTTAACAAAGTTGACTCAAAAAAGGCTAAATTTATTTAGATCAATGAATGTGAAAGGAGTTTACAAACATTAAAAGTAAAGCTTACATCCGCTCCTATCTTGGATCTACCGGAAGGATTAGAAGGGTTTGTAGTTTATTGTGATGCTTTAAGAATTGGTTTGGGGTGTGGATTGATGCAAAGTAGCAAGGTTATTGCCAATTCGTCTAGGCAACTAAAGGTGCAAGAGCATAATTACCCCACCCATGATCTTGAATTAGTGGTCATGGTATTTGCTTTGACATTACTATTTATATAGGGTTCTTGTAGATGTGTTCACCAATCATAAGAGTCTTCAATATTTGTTCACTAAAAGGGATATTAACTTAAGGCAATGAAGGTGGTTAGAACTCCTTAAGGATTATGATATGAGTGTGCATTATCATCCTATCAAGGTTAATATTATGGTCGATGCCCTAAGTAGGGTGTCCATGGGGAGGGTAGTTCATGTTGATGATAGCAAGAAGGAATTGACAAAAGAAGTTCACTGGTTGGCTAGTTTGGGAGTTAGATTGAATGAAGTTGGAAGTGGTGGCAAGGTGGTTGTTGTTGGTTCTAAATCTTCTTTGATTGAAGAGGTCAAATCCAAATAAGACCTTGTCCACACATCATTAGAATTGAAAGCATTGGTAAAAAATGTCAAGGTGGAGGTTTTCTCCTAAGGGGGAGATGGTGTTATTAGATATCAAAGTAGATTGTATGTGTCAAATGTTGGTGGGTTGAGGGACTTGATTTTTAATGAGACTCATAATTCATCTTATTCCATTCACCCTGTTCTACAAAGATGTATAAAGATTTGAAGGAAGTATATTTGTGGGGTTGTATGAAAAGAGATTATTTCCATGTTTGTAGTTGGTTATCATAATCGCCAATAACTCAAAGCCGAACATCAAAAGTCGGGTTTCCTAGCACAAGATATAGAGATTTTTACTTAGAAGTGGGAAGAGATCAACATGGACTTTGTGATTGGCTTGCCTAATACTAAGAGGTATTTTGACTATATTTGGGTTATTATTGATAGATTGAAGAAGTCGGCTTATTTTCAATCAATTAAGATGACTTATGGTGCGGAAAATTATGCTAAGTTGTACATTCATGAGTTTGTTAGATTGCATGGGATTCCATTGACTATTATTTCAGATCCTGGTTCCCAATTTACTTCACACTTTTAGAGAGCTTTCCAAAGAGGCTTGGGTACTTAAGTTAAGCTTAGCATGACCTTTCACCCACAAATGGATAGTCAAGCCGAAAGTACCATTCAAACTCTTGAGGATATTTTAGGGCTTGTGTTTCAGAATTTAAAGGTACTTGAGATGATCATCTTCCACTTATTGAATTAGCTTACAACAATAGTAATCACTCCAGCATTGAAATGGCTCTCTTTGAAGCTCTATATGGTATATATTGTAAATCACCAATTGGGTGATTTAAAGTGGGGCAGATGACTTTGTTAGGTTCGAAGTTGGATATGGAATCTTTGGAGAAGGTAAGGTTTATAAGAGAATGATTGAAGATGTCTTAAAGTAGGCAAACGTCCTACTCCAATGTGAGGAGAAAGGATCTTGAGTTTTGTATTTATGATTGGGTGTATTTGAAGGTCTCACCCATGAAGGGTGTTATCCAGTTTTGCAAGAAAGGCAAGTTAAGCCCTAGGTATATAGGGCCTTACCGGGTCTTGAGACATGTTGATAAAGTTGCATACGAGTTAAAGTTTCCTATGGAGATAAGCATGGTTCATCCAGTCTTCCATCTCTCCATGTTGAGGAAGTGGGTTGGAGACCCTAGTTCCATTGTGCCCTTAGAGGTGGTGAATGTTGAAGAGAACTTGACCTATGATTAAGTTCCAGTGGAAATATAGAATAGGCAAGTGAATAGGTTGAGAAACAGAGATATAGCATCCGTCAAATTCCTTTGTAAAAACCAACAAATCGAAAGTGCCACATGGGAAGTCAAAGTAGACATGAAAAAGCGATACTCCTACCTATTCCATTCTAATCAAGCTTGAGGTACTATGATTTTCCTACTTGAGAACCTCCACCCTTCATTGCATATCATTTTCATATCATTCATGCATAATTGTGTGATTTTGAGGATGCATTGCAAATGTTATTTGAAGCATGGTTTAAAAATAAATTCATGATCATATGTTACATTTTGCATATGATGCATGTATTCTATTCCTTAGAGTTTATGATTAGAATATTTGGAGATGATTATTTTCAAGGGGGAGATATTATAAGGCCCCATAAGTTGGAAGGTATGAAAGTGCCTATGAGAAGAAGTCTGAAAGTTTTCCAAGTAACAGTGGAATTCACAAATGGGTATACAACCCATGAAATGGAATATGGGTCGTACTTGGGTTTCATGGATTCTAGGGTGAAATTCCAATAGATCTAGCTAAGAGGGCCACCAATGCATGAAGAAAGTTATGATTCATAGATAGTTCCAGGAGTTGTAACTTGTGCTCATGGAATAAAGGGCAGACTTGGTAGAAAAATGGTTTTCTAAAGTTTAGAGTACAAATTAATAGAACAACTCATAGACTGACTGACGGGTCATAGGTTGTGTCATGGTTTGAGTGTTAGATAAGTTTCCTAAGGGTCCAAAGGTTACCAGAATGAGACCCCATTGCATTAATTGTGGACCATTCCATGATCCATAATTGGGGTCTCATGGTCTGGTCCAACAACTTTTAAGAAGGGATAATTTTGTCATTTTCTAATATCCTATGCCTATGCTACATCATTTAGGCCTCCAAATAAGCCTTTTCAAGCCTTATACAACCCTAAACTACTCTATTCTCACCCATTCAAGAAAATCCTAACTCCTCCCAAATGCTCTCAGCCTTCCTCAAGACTTTCAAGTAGAAGTGCAAGCTAGGGTTTTAGATTTCTCTTCACTCTCCAATGAGATTTTTATTTCCAATCACACCAAGGTATATGATTTTTGATTCGTGGAGACCTTTCCTTCACAAAGCTCAACCAACCATCTTCTTAATCTATTTTCAAGTTATGGATTACTTATAGTAGTTGCATGAACTCTTTTCTATGATGATATTATGAAATATTTTATGGTATTTTATTTTTGTACATTATTATTCTATGAGATTCCATGTGAAATATATGATTTACATGAGGGTTCAATGTTTCCCTAATCAAGCTTCATTTTATTGGTGGGTTACTTGAATAATTCTCATATGGTTTTACTTTTACTCCTTTAGTGTCATTCATTCTTAAGTTACATGATTTTCCAATATATGTACATCCTTCCACCATGATTTTATCAAAGTTGTGAGTCAAGCTTCTTATGTGATGAAAGTTGTATAGCAAGATACGTAAATTATATATGTTGTGAATATAAAAAGAGGCAGCTAACAAGTATGGTATGAGCTCATGGGTATGTTATTTATATTATGAATGATATGAAGCCCTATTCTTGATATTATGACATAATAATAGATTAGCTGCTCTTAACATTCTACAGATGTTATGAATTATGTACAGTATGATTTAGTATATGAATTAACTATTCTATGTGATTTTTGATCTAGCACTGAGAGGATCTTGGTTGGTAACCATTGTCCATAAACTATGTGCCACCATAGGTTTGTGGTATTGATTCCCTAGATGGGCTTAAACCTACCGAAAAGGTTATGCCATAAGGTAGGGGTATTTGGTGACAATTTTTGAAAAGTCTATATTGTAAGGTGAGTGTTTAATTTACCTTGGCAAAGTAGACCACTCCTTGACCGGTGTGGAGTGAACGTCAAGATTCCAAGTAGTAGATCTCTTGGTCTTACATGTCGATTATGGTCCTTTCCCACCTATGCATGGTATGTCATGTTACTTGATGATTCCACACACATGTCCTAGTGAAGCATTGACCACTCGTGTCATTTTGAGCCTATATCCATTGATTATGATTATGCATATTGTTTTATTATGGCTTATATTCCTTATGGAATTGCACCTTGTATACTTAGTACATTCCAAGTACTAACACATACGTTTTGCCTACCTGATCTCACCATGTAAGGACCAGAGCTCCTATTCACCCTCCTCCTCCACATGGCTAGATGGATCGACGAAGATTGCTATTGATGAGTCCTCCAATTTGGGGACAATATCCACTTACTTTCATGTTTTGTTAAGACTTTCCTATTTATGGATATTTATCTTTCGAGGGTGAGCCTGAGAGATGTCTTGGCTCCCGTTCCACTCATGTTAGAGATGTTGTTCAAACTAGATATGTATATTATGAGCTTGACTCCTATTATGTTTATATAACTATTAAAGACATTTATTAGTCCCTTCTATGTTTTGATGCATGTTGATGTTGAGATGAAAGTTCTAAGTCCTTATTGCCCCATAGCTTGAGTCTAAAGTCCCGCTTCTCCTAGAATTATGTGCTTGTTGTTTATTTATGATTCCGCAACCAAGGATGTTCCATGTATGCTTAAGAGGCTTGCTTGAGGTCCTTTCGAGTTCCCCATTCATCGTGTTACAAATAGTACCTAGGCTTGGGTCATGACAACCGTTCTTTAAAAATACCTGGACTTCTTATAAAAGTTTTGATGATAGCATAAACTAATGTATTTGTTGAGTCAGAAATGGTCTACTCATCTTTAAGGATTTGATTCCCTAATGGATCTACCCGAACACTTTGGAAGATATTCTGCTTATCTTCATCACTAAGATAAGTATTCCACCATCCTTTAACTTGTCCAGTAAATCCTGCAACAAGGACATTGATAGTAAATTAGTTAGAATAGTTATGAGCTGTGATATAAGAAGTGACTACCACAGTCATCTATTGTAACTTGGACAATATATTGTATTCAGAGTAACCATCTATATTTTATTCATAGATATTGTTGGCATTATAGTTATTTTGCATAACTTTAGGTTTTTCTTCTAAGGTGATATGAGAATGGGTAGCCCTAGAGTAGCACAGTTTTTATGGTATTCTCCAATTGGAATACTTAATTTTAATAGAAGGTAGCTCAAGAGGGACCTCTTCTTCAGAATCTTGATCTGAAAAAACTTCTTGAAGGACTTGAACCTATTTAGAGGATGTATCTTTGCAAGGAATGTCTAGGCTAAAGATTTTTCTATTTCTAAAATCCGGCATTGAAGATTAAAAAAGAAGAAGAAATTGTTAGTTATTTTATGAATTTGGAGTTCCCTAACAATTGTTGTAGTGATCTTATAGGACTTGAATAAAGGAATTGAGGAGGTAGAAGCTTTGGAAGGTTTGGAAGAAGTGGTTGGTGTAGATGAATATGGTCGTGACACTAGAAATTCTCCAAGAGCATGCAAATACTTATTTGTATAATTATTTTGTTCAAGAATATTTTTGATATCTTTTTCACTAATAGCATTAGTTTTAATTCTTTTTTGTAAAAAGTTCCACAACTATAGAGCTACCAACAAAAGACATTGTCAATCCTTGTGATCGAGGGAGTTCAGAAGTTATTTCGCCTCCATTGAGAGTTTTCCATACTTTTGAAATATTTATTAATTTTGAAAAAGGATAATATAAATGATGGTAATATGCATAAACTTCAACCCATTCAAAGAAATTAACTTTCTTCTGAATGGAGTTTAGAAATTCATTATAAGTTTCTTAAAGATTTTTTCTTTCCTTATTTTGAAAATTATTAAAAAATAATAGGTTCTCTAAATTATTTTAGATGACTAAAATTCTTGTCTAAATTTTTCTTTTTCAATATGAAAATCATGTGTCAAAACCTGCAACTCTGCACCTAAGGATGAATAGGTAGGGAATTTTGGTAAGTCATCATTATTTTCGATCATATAGCTTTCCACAAAGTAGCTGGTTTGAGCGATCCTGTAATCAAGGTCAACGGTTTAAATACTTGTAGGGAATGAAAAAACAGAGTGTCTTGAAGTTTCAGAAGGGATAGACGAGGATGTAGAGACGTTTTGGTTAAGATACCTCTAAAATGATATTGAGTCGGTCTCACTAGAAAATTGTTTGTTCTGCTAAATGGTGGTATTAGCTGATTTATCAGCTTGAGTTACATCTTGAAATAACCAGTTTTGAGGCAAGGAAATTTGATTCCAAGAGATAGGCTTGGGCATAGACAGATGAGATCATTGTAGATCTATTTTGAAGAGTATAGTCTCACCTTTATAGCTACTTCTCATAGCACCAGTATTGATGGTTGAACTCATAGCCTTATATTGAACCCTATAGATGATTGCTACAGGAAGTGATCTGATTTTGATATTGTAATTGGAAGTCTTGACATTTAGATTTAAAGAATCTAGGATGTTCATATCCTTGAGGGATACAATAAAACTTGGGAAACAGTTAAAATAGATTAAATTACTACAAAGACTAGTTCCCACCATTCCTAGGAGAGAGTCGTTGAAATCTAAAAACCTTGAGTCTCTAAGGAAGATAAGAAGAGATGTATCAAGACCCTTCCTAGAAAGAGTCTTAGCGTCAATTTTGACTAGCCCAAAATAAAGATAATTGTATTTTTTTTCTATATTTTCTATAGACTTGGGGTTTAAAAGTTTGATATCCACATGATATGACTTAAGCAGGATGGTTTGTTCAATAGTGGAGATATGATAATTGCTTGTTAAAGACCATCTAGGAGAGTTATAGATGGTAGACTAGCTATGTTTTGAAATCTTTTAGTTGTGAATGGATAACTGCAAATGAGAGAAACTAATCTCTTTCTTGAGCTTGGAATTAGGTGAGATGGAGAAAGATAGAACAGAGGTAGAGAGAGCTTTAGAGAAGGAGGAAAAAGAACTAAAGAAAGACATGATGGGATCTGCAAAAAAATTAGTTAGGAAAACAACAATAATAACTTTAATGCTTCCTGTCCTTAGATCAAGAGACTATTAGGTTCGATAAAGGAAAATATTTAAGTTCTTAACTCAATATTATACAAAAGAATCAGATCTGATAGTTAAAGTAATGGACTTAGAATTAATTTTATACAGAAAGGTTAAATCCTTTTCATATTAAGAAGTTCTATAATTAGATGATCCAAAGGTTATAGATAATCATTTGTAAGTCCACTAAGTCCTTGATGGCAATCCGAGCGATGCTTAGGAATGCTTCCTACAGTGTAGATCTAAGTAGATCACAACATCATCTACATAATAACTTTCTTACTATAAAATGGATCCTACAAATTTATATAAGTTAATTCAAGTTTTACCATGTTTAAAGAATAGATTTGAACCGTATATTAGCAAAGTTAAAAATAAGAACATATATATATATATATAAAATTGAACACCCTTAATAAAAGTTTTGAGTTCGTCATTTCATCATTGCACAATAAGGTCCTATTTTATCCCTAAAAAATTGAGGAATAACCAATTCATGGTTTAACAATTCTTGGATAAGACCCCTAAATGACTAAACTATTCCTCAGTTCCTTTTCCTAAATTTCTCTTATAATTCGATGTCCTTTATACTTGGATGTCCCTTTTATGTATGTTGGAATGGTTATTATTTATAAATATTTTTTAGCTCTCCAAATTCGTTTTGTGTAATTTAATGATTTCACTAATAATTTTTTTCCTCAATTTTTTTGTTTTTAAAAAATTTAATACAAGTTCAACGGTTGACCACTTGAACTATTTTTTTAGATATGCTTCAGATATTTGAACAATTTAACTAACCTTAAATCTATGTTAAGTTTAAGATATATTTGACTAACAAAAAACTAAAAATACATTGTGCCATTAAGGATCTCCTTAGTGATACTGTCACAATCCAAAAGTGGATCGCGACTAAAGGAAAGTAAAATCAAGTAAAAGCAACCACAAGACTTAATTTAAATCTTAAAACATGGAGTTATAAGTACAAGAGTATCTAAAATAGTACGAATAAGTAAATAAAAAGTTGTCTAATAATGTCAAATACAAAGCCTAGAATAGAAAGTAATAAAGAAAATCTCAGTAAATCCACGACAACTCGAAGTTTGAGTCTCACCGCTACAATCTGGGATAGATGAAAGAAGACTCTGGTAGAATAAAATCAACTACTTTATAGGGGTCCATGTGCTCAATCTTCATGGAGGAAACAAAGTAGGGGTGAGTACACCGAAATGTACCTAGTAGGTTCAACCGATTGGGTAGGAGAAATCAAACAAATATGTAATAACGAAGAATCCTATCACCTACGAGGAAGGGGTTAGTGCACAATATATAAATATATGAGAGAAAAATAAGATACCCAAATATTCAATGATGCAAATGTATATGTAATGTACGAATGCAATGCAAGGAGTTTAATCACTGCAGAATCTAGCGCCGATGTATACATCTACCGAGCTGAATCTATCAGGTAAAACTTATAGAGGTCTTGTCAGACCATATACCAATATCTCTCAAGTGTCACGATGGATGCTAGTGTCGATGACACCTCGGAGGACTGGCGCCAGTAAATAGAACTATAGTATCATGACAGACGCTAGTGTCGATGATACCTCGGTAGACTCTGCCGCCGATATGTAGATCTCAAGTAACACATTGTCTCAAGGACCAATGCAATATGGTGTCAATGCATGCACATTTCATAATATTAAGATATATAACAAAATTATAATAAGAATACTAAAAAATAACCTCCATAAAATCAAAGAAGATGATATTAAGAATCACAACTGGTACAACAGATCATCATTAATGCCTCAAATCACCATGTTCTTATCAATAATCAACTATACCAAAAATACCAAACTTCACAAATCATAAAATATGCACATAATTCTAAAAAGTACCTCAAATACAAAAAAGTTACCACAAAACTTTCCAAATGATATGACAAGTCTGATATTATCACAATAATATTCATAATATCCCAAATCTCATGAATATATCTCAATTTATCGATAAGGTTGCAATTTACTCCAATTTCAACGAATCAATATCACAATTTCGTCAAAATACTAACATACTGATCCAATAACTCATGAAGCAATCTAAATCTTACAATTATCATGTAATCGAATGACTCAAATTCAGTCCCAAAAATGATAGTCGAACCTACCTCGATGTCGAAATCACACTCGAACAAAGCTCTCAATCAACCCAAGCCTCAAAATAATCTTCAAATCAACCAATCACTATTAAAATTAGATACTATGCATCAAGAGATGAATTTTGATACCCATATTTGCACGAATTAAGTTTAGTGGCAAAATGCTCAAAATCAAGGTTAAATTTTAAAGTTTTTGAATCTGAAAATTGACCAAAAATTATGATTCTACGGCAGAAAAGGAGTTCATGAGTGAAAATCCCACCAAAATTGAGTTCAAATTGAATGAGAAATCACCAAATAAAGTTTTCAAATCAAAGCCATGAATATCATGAGGAAATCAAGATAAAAGACGAGAAAATTAGTTAATTTGATGAAAGATATACTTACCTAAGAGTTTTCCACAAAAACAATCATCAAAAATCGCCTAAAAAATCCTTAAATATTGAAAATGGAGAAAAAAAGAAGTTTTATGAATTTAAAACTGATACAGGCAAAATGTAATCTGTGAACACGAATCTGAACAAGCAATATACTTCCACGAACGCAGAGAAAGGAGGGGGACCACCAGTTATACCTCCGCAAACGTAGAGTATTTGCCATGAACGCGGATAAGGGGGTGACCTAAACCTCCATGAATGCAGAGCTTTCCTGCTAATGAGGAGAAGAAAAATAGCTTGCACTAGATTCATCAAACTAGATATGGTTTCAAACTTGAAAAAGACCACAGGGTTCATTCGGAATCAGAATTACAAAGACAAGACATGTATCCATACTAGAAACGGCAATTCGAACTCAATGAAATAATCAGAATTTGATGTCGAGGTCTCTTCGACACAATTACCGGTACAACTCTAACAAACTAGTTTAGGACTCAAAATATCAAAATTATCCTCGGAAACTCAAAAAATTATGACAAGACCATTTCTAGCGTTAGTTTCACCATTCAGAACTATTGGAACTTTTAGAATTTTGATTCGAGATTCTGAACTCTGAACGTTGACAAAGTCAAACTTTAGCTTCATAAACAACTAAATTGCAACTTTGGGTAAACAATCTTCACTTTAACTCTACATTTAGTTTTGTAACTTCTCCTGGACCATATTCAATGTTCCAGAGCTAATGGAATCGACGAATTTCCAATCCAACACCCAAAACTCAAAATGATACAAAAACTTACTTTTTTTCAAACAACTTAAACTTTCAAAAGTGGCAAAACTCATATTTTCTACTTTTAAAACACAGGATCTCAGTTCTAACAATACAAAATAGGTCCAAAATCAACTCACGGAAGGACAAAATAATTATTTTCGCAAACAGACTAAAAAATGACCAACCAAGTCATTACAGATACACCACCCCTCAAAATTAATATCTTTTTAAAATCTATATATATTTTTTAATATTTAACTTGACCAGTTAAATGATATTGAAAAAAGAAATTGTTAGACAGTTATCTCTCTTGACCTAATTACATGAACTAAAAATTCTCATAATAACTCAAGGATATAAAAGAAAAGAAACTTTTTGTAAAACTTTAGATCAAAGCATACAATTAAGTGGAAAGCAATAAACCAAATACTTGATAAAAAATAATTTTTTCATAACTAATATATGTATTACTAGTCCTTGCGTTATCAATGTTTGTACTAAATGACCCCTTACAGTTCCTCCGCTCCGCCATGTAGTAATGCATTATTAAGTTATGTTAATGTAATTTCTTCTTTATCAAATAAAAATACATCAAAAGAAAAATATTGTAATGTGATTTTGTCAATTGATCTACATAAGAAAATTCTTATTAAAAAATATCAATGAAATGTTTTCTCTATAAATAAAATGCTTCTAACAACATTTTTAATTATATTATATCATTGTATAAAAGAAAATTCTTAATGTATAATACTCCAAAGTTTTCTCCTAAAAAAAAAGATTATTTCCTTTAGCAAATGAAATATAATTATGATAATAAATAAAATCAAGACAAACTCGAGTAATCGGAAAAAATAGTATAAAGTTTATAAATCACATACTTTAAATGATTAATTATTATTTATTCCTACTCTTTTTAATTTTACTAGAATTTCTCAATTTATTAAGATCTCGGATACATTAAATCGCAATTCGATACAACAATGTCAATTTATTAATTAACAATTTTAGTCGAGCGAAAAGGGGAAATAAATTGTAAATTTTAATTTTGTATTCCTAATTAAAATCACACAGATCTAATTGATATCAAACATTTTCATTTGTAACAGCTTTTCAAAATTAAAAATTCAAAAAAAAAAAATTATTGTGCGCATCTTTCCAAAATAAACATACTTTAATTCATTGTGTACCCCTCTCTGATGATATTGGTACAAAAAAAGGCACACAACTTGATTTTGTATCATGTATGTTTGTATTTGAGATAAAACAAATAGAAATACAATTTTGTATAAAAAAAAGTGTTGTATTTGATTCAAACTTTTATATACTTTGGCACATTTTGTTCCCCTCTCTGTTATACTTTGTAAAAAAAAAAGACACATAACCTGATTGTATACCATTTGATACAAAATAAAAAGAAACACAATATTATATCAACTAATATTATATGATACAAAATTTTACATATATCAATTACAATTATTGCTATTATTGTATTCGATATAGAAAATATCCCAAAAACAAAAAATACACTAATATAATATTATATCATACAATATTATATTTTGATACAAAAAATCCAATTTACACAAAATAGATTGGGTTAATATAAAACTTAACACAAAGCTAAAGCCTCAAACCCCCAAATGTTGCATCATATTTTGCGAACTCGCTAATCTCCGGTCAATTTTCTCGCGATCTAGTTGTAAGCTCACTTCTTCTTCGATCTACTTGTTCAATTATCGTCGAAGTCAATTTGACAAATTATGAGCTTGTTAGTTCTTCCAGATAAGCATTAAGCAGTGTAAATC
Source organism: Solanum aculeatissimum (assembly GCA_038996855.1). Lineage (NCBI taxonomy): Eukaryota > Viridiplantae > Streptophyta > Magnoliopsida > Solanales > Solanaceae > Solanum > Solanum aculeatissimum. The sequence goes on along the minus strand of JBCEWC010002985.1, from coordinate 860 downwards.
TTTCAGATATTATTGAATATATGCTTATTTGTTCTTCTAGACGAGCATTGATTTTAGACGAAAAATTGGAAAAGTGAAACGTGAAAATTAATATCTTATAAATTAGAAATTATAAATTATGTATAGACATGAGAGGGTTTTAAGAGAAGAAATATGAATTTTTGAAATATTTTGATACGATGGAAAAAAAATTAGTAAATAAATAAAAAAAAGTGTAGTTTAATTTTTCCAAAAAAATAAGTACCAAAATGAATACAACAAAGTGCGGGAAACACAGGCACGTGTCCTGGTGTGCTAGAAGAATGAGGCGTGATTAAGAGATAATCAAATTATGTACGAAAAGGAGCTGATTTATCGATGACCAAACACAGCACGTGTCACGCATTTCGTGGCTGCAATTTTTGTCCCCGCCTTGCCCATTCTTCTTTTCCTGTTTTCGTGTGAGATAACATGAGGAAATAACAAAATATGGTCCCTATCTTGGGAAATGTTAAAACTAATGCTTAAATATATTTTTGGTAATTTTATTCATAAAATTTTGTTAAAAAAATTAGTACCTTCTGATATATCTCAAATATTTAATCAAATTTGTCGGTTAGATTTAGGGCAGAACGCCACAGTATAATTGGTATTTGGTGTAATTACATCGTTTGATTCATTTGGTAAATTAAGTAATTACTCCCTAGGGACAAGTAGGGAAGTGCACATTTTATAATTATTTTATAATATTTTTATTTTTAATTATCATAAATTTATTTTTTGGGTAGTAAGTTTTAATATATATTTGTTAAGTATGGTAGAGTAGTAATTTTTATTATGTAGTATTTTTATATTTTTATTGTGATTTTTATTGTGTAGTA